>VMDR010020687.1:0-17390 GCA_007922815.1 Macrotus californicus | reverse complement strand
AAATGAGGACTTCAGTTTTTATTCAAGTACACATGTCAACAAACATTCCTACAGTCACCATGTCATTCTCTTTTATAGAAACAGAGAGACAGTTGAGCATCTTTGAGATCCTGAAGGTAAGGGGAGGTCGTTGAATAGTCTCATCATGCCCAGTTGACTCTACAATATATTTAAACATAGGAAATTCTCAATACAAACCAAAGTACCCATTTCTAGCATCTCAGGTTGTCTTCAACAGAGTATGTCTAAATCTCCAAGTTTTACCAATGAGCCCTGGCAAGATTCAGGAGGGTGAGTGGTGTTTCTTTTGTGAAGTGAAGGAAGAAATGATTTCAAGTGAAGGCGGATGTGAGGCTCGGAAAGGGATTCTCTGGGAATTCTTATGCTTTCTATATTAGTGATCTACCTTCTCCTGAAGGCTTTACAGGTTAGGTTTACACCAAAACCTAACAAAAATGAAGAGAGGTGTTCTGGATGCAGTGCTCTTAGTCTCTGCGTACAAAGAAACCTGTGATAAAATTCTCAATCTGCTACTTCCCAGCTGTAGGAACTTGGACAAGCCACTTATCTCAGTGAAACAGATAATAATAGCATCAATCTCACAGGATGGCTAGGGGGTTCATGAAGATATGTGTCTAAACCCTCAGCACCTGGTAAGTGCTCAATAAAATATCGGCACACATAAAGGCCCACTGATTGCATAATTTAAGAGAGCTTCCCAAGAAGTAAGAACTCAGGGAGCAATTGTTCCCTCCTGCTGCCAATCAGAAAAGGCTTCCTGAAGGGAGCTGAACTGGGCATCACAAGAAGAGTTGGAGAGAGAGAGGAGCTAGCAGACATGCTGGAAACTAAGTTGCTTGTATTTGGAACCTATTCACTATCATAAGATACGAGTATAGTTTATATTTTATATATGTTTTTAAGAATTGGTCATCACAATCTTTGCTGACATTGTGCTTACTTTTAAAAAAATTTCATTCATTGATTTTTCGAGAGGGAGAGGAAGGGGAAGTGGGGAGAGACAGACAGACACTGACTTGTTGCTCCACTTACCTATGCCCTGACCGGGGATTGAACCCACAACCTTGGTGTATTGGATGACACTCTAGCCAAGTGAGCTACCCAACCAGGTGCCCCCTTTGCTGGAAGAACTTTATTTGCATCCACCTATAACACTCCTTGGCTCAATTTAAACATCCTATCACACACTATCATTTATAGACCTTGGCTTCCCAGAAGGGACATAGCCTTTGAAGTTGTTCTATGGCTGACAAGCCCAGTCACAGTTCAGTCCCCATCTTTCCTTTTGCATGCTATTTGCCATCAATTTACAACAAGATTTTTACCAAATTTATATGAAGCCACATACCTACCAAAAATATTTAACAGAGCATAGTTTGATCCCTACCAGTAGAGGGAAGAAGTCAAAAAAATGAAACTTGAATGTATTTTAAGTCTTGGGTTATATGAAACCTATTATATTTAAATACTGGATGCAATATTTGTATTGCATGCATGCATTCCCAATTATATAAATAGGTTATTATTCAAAAACCCAGGCATTATTTATTGTTTCATACATTACTTTCTGTTACAAGCAGTCAGCTTTTCCCTGTAATCATATTAGACCATCATCTTTACAGTATTGCTGCTTAAACTGTGTCAGTTGGCTTACATTGCTCATGCTTAGCCACATTTTGAAGAACTAAGACTGTCGTTAAATACAGTGACTTCAGCCCTCTCGTCCCAGCTTTAGAGAAACTGGCAAACAACTCTATTGTGCCAGTTTTCAAAAAACTGGCATTTTTTAAAGCAGGCTTTGGCAAATTAGATAATTATTAAGCAAAACAATACGGAGCCCGACATGATGCATTAACAGTTTCTAATGTTATTGAACTGAACGACAAGAGAGGCACTTTGTTCTTACTTGCTTGGCAGACAATTATTCTTTGCCCCGGCCATACTTCATGTGCATACTTCCAAGGAAGACTCATGAATGCAAAGGTTCATTAAGGGAATGAGAGAATCGATTGTAAAATGGAAAAGGCCGGCTGAGGTCATATTTCAAAGAGATGAATATGGTACACTCCATTATGTTGTAATCAGCCTCTCTCTTTCACTCCACAAACTGTAATAGTTTATCCTAATTTTGAAAAAAAGAAAAACAATTCTTGCAGCCTGCTGACCACCTTCACCCTAAAGCCAGGGAAGGAGTCACACATGCTGCAGGCATTTCCCATTTACCACAGTCCTTGGAGTCCACCACGCCGATGTTCCTGACCATTTTTCTCCTTAATAAGAAAAACATTCAAATGCTACTATTATTGCTGCCCTGGCAAACCACACTTAATAAATGGGACTTGCCCTGTACATGACACTTACAACATCAATCAAGACTGAATTTTATTTCAATTTATTATGGTTGCTGTCCAAATGAAAAAATGCTTATATCGTAAAAGTGTCTTGCAATATAAATGTGCCAATGATGTAATCACAGATTTCAGGCAAAAGGAAAAAAAAAATCCTGATTTGGGTTAAGCATTTTCCCAACCTTCCTCCTAAATTTTTCATTGAAGTTAAACATAACAAAATAATGGGACCATTAAGAGGTGATGCTGGTACAAAGCAGAAGTCACATGTTAAATATTTTATATCTTTATGAGGGAGCTTTATTATATTTTCCTTCTTTAAGAAGGGAGTTGATATTTCCAAATGATCTGGGATAAATGACTTTAATTTCACTTTCATTGAAGGCTCATCTGCAATTTTTTTTTACACCCTTGAAATGACCATTTATCAGGAGAACAACACTACCCAGCTTATTAGTCTGGAATTCATCCTTGGCCACAGCTGTTGGCTGGCTGAGGGTCCCCTGGGTCCCACTCAGTTCCCACTGGGCTTTTTTCCCCAAGGAGACGGAGAGACAGATGTCAAGAGATGCTTTTCACCAATGGGAAAAAAAAATCATGCAACCTTCTGCATCTCACATGATGGATTGGTGGTGACTGAATCTTTCTACAAAGACCCTAGCGGGTTTCTCAAGAAGCTGGAGAATAATTGCCTATTCTAGACTGCCAAATCATCTCTTGCAGTGGTTCTCAAAGTTGAGAATGCCTCACAATCACATGGAGAATTTGTTGCAGAATTTGGGATCATTTAATGGACATGTGACCTTTGCCATTGCTCCGCTGCTGTCTTGAAATTTTTAATATTGAGAAAGGGCTTGACATTTTGTGAACTGCACAAATTAAGTAGCTAGTCCTGACAGACAGTCAAGGGGAGAGCAGGAGAAATTGCATTTCTGACAAGATCCTAGGTGCTACTGACGTTGTCAATGTGAGTATCACACTTTGAGAACTGTGTGCCAGAGATCAGAATGCTAAATACTTGATTTCCAAGCCACCTCAAACAAAACGCGGTCATGAAACAATTTTAGCAAATAAATTGTAAATAGAATTTTACCAAGAAGAGCCTCCCTTCCTTTGTTGGCACAACGCTTCCTCTGCCCATCTGCCTAGAATGCAGTTGTGGTGGCTGGCGGTACAGCAGCCATCTTGCAACAATGAGGACAAATATAAAAATACTGATATGTTGCAGCAGAAACCTAAACACAGGTGTCCCAGTATGGGTTTCTACCATAGGGGAAGAAGAAAGTTTTAAGAAGTGGAGCTGACCTGAGAAATAAATCTGTGTGGTACAGTTATTATATAAAATTGAAAATCACTCACCCAAAACCCTTACCGAAACAAAATACTGGTAACATTTAGGTACCATGCCTTCCAATATTGTTTGGTCTATACATAGGGTTATTTTTAGACATTGCTATGATAATGCTATGTAATCATATGACATATAAAACATTGTATCTCGATCTAATCACAAAAATAGTAAATATCAAAACTTGTGTCTCATTGTACTCATCATTCTTATGATAACAACACTGTGTACTTGCGCTTCGCAGTTTGCATAGCTACTCACAAGCATTATCTCACTTGCTGGCAACAACCCTATGAGTTGGGTGTGGGAGGGAGCAATGCCCAATCCAGGGATGGACCGTCAGAGAGAAATGTCTGAGAGTGCCTAGCTAGCTGAGTTACAGAGTGAGGACTCAAACTCTGGTCTCGACTCCTGACCCCATGCCTCCGCCCTCCAAAGTAGAAAATAATCAATTTTCAAGGTCATACAAGCTCAAATAAACTATGAGGTCTAAAGTTTTTACTTCCTCTATTTTTCCAATACAAGAAGTTGAACCAACATTCTCAAAGTCCTTTTTATTATGCCCGACTTCTAGGGGATGCCTCTGGGAAAATAAAACGGTCCTATTAGCACTCAGTTTTAGGACACTAAATTCCACAGATTTCTTCTTGGCAATCCACAATGCAAATTAGAAGAAAAGGTTCTTAAAAGTCCTGTAATTTTTCTAAAGTTTTGTTTAAACCAAAATTTGTCAAAGTTATTCCACCAAACAACACTTTCTTCAAAGAAAAAACTCGACAACACCTCTCAGAATTTTATGTTCTTTGGAGGTAAAAGTCCCTTCTGATTTTAAGACTTTATTGAACATATACAATAGTCCCCACTTATCCACAGATTTGCTTTTGTGCAGTTTCAGTTACCCACAGTGAACTGCAGTCCAGAAATACTAAATAGGAAGTTGCAGAGATAAATAATTCATGAGTTTGAAACTGCAAGCTAGTCTGAGTACGGCAATGAAATCTCATACAACCTGGTCTCATCCCACTCAGGATGGGAATCAGCCCTTTGCCCAGGGTCTCCACACTGTGTACACCCCTGCTCATTTGTCACTTCGTAGCTGTCTTGGTTATCAGATCACCCGTCATGGCATCACAGTGCTTGTGTTCAAGTCACCCCTTAGACTTAGTAATGGCCCCAAGCACAAGAGTAGTGAGGCCAGCCATTTGGATGGGCCCAAGAGAAGCCGTGAACTGCTTCCTTTTAGTGACAAGATATGCGTGGACAGGAAAAACACAACAGGTACAGCGTTCGGTACTACATGTGGTTTCAGGCATCCACTGGGGATCTTGGAATGTATCCCCTTCAAATAACGGGGGACTACTGTAAGGAAAATGGAAGACCCAGAAAAAGAATGACAACCATAGCAAGTTATCAATTATTAATCTTGTACCCAATATGCAACCGAAATAAACAACTTTATCATGTATAGTTTTAAACTATAGTTTTATACTTGTAACATACTTTTATAGCGTAGAGTTCACAGCATTTGCAAGGATTAACGACCCTGGTCACTTCAATGTAATAAAGTTTTATGAAAACAGAAGAGCGGCGTTAAAGTCGGGAACAACCTTGCCCTTCACCAAAGCATAATTCAAAGAGAAGAAATCTCAATGCTGCCCAAAATTAATAGCCCTCACTCGAGTTGCAGAAATCACCCCTGAGCATTTTACTCCCTGTATTTATTTTACTATGAGGTTTTGCAACAAAGTTCACTTTGGTCACACTTAATTGAGTTAAACAGCTATGCCTAAGGTTAGAAATTATGAAATGATGGATTTGGACAACTACCCAACCTGGCAAGGCCTTGCGTTATGAAGGACGAGAGACAGGGCATGATGCTGGTTTTACACGTTTATTTAATTAGTAGCAGTCTAATTTAGACATAAGTGTCAGAGACAGACATCAGCCATGCCAAATCAGACAGCCTCTGACTTCCAGCCATTTTCTATGTGCTAAACTTACGGAAAACGGCTTCCCATTCAGACAAATTTAGACACGCTGTTTTCCCGGAAGCCCTGCCAGGGGTTGCATGTGAAGGGTTAACTTTGGGGCAAGTTCAATGTGTACATTATTTTTCTAGGTCGGTTTTCACGGCTGCTCAAATCGGAGTATGAAACGTAGCTAAAGTAGAGGCTTATTTTTCCACTGTCGCAGTAAATACGGCCCCCTTTTGAGTTCATCCGTCAGTCAAGCAAGACTGTCGAGACCGCCCTAGGAGGCTTTACAGAAACAGTGTGATAAACAAGAGGAAGGGTGGGCAGCACTCTTCCCAGACCCTTTTCAGTGTCGTAAGATAAGCGAAGAGAACCCCCATTCTAACGAGTAAGTGTGCAGTTCAGCGACGTTGAGCACAGTCACACAGTCACACAACCATCACCGCTGCCTGTTTTCAGAACCTTACCTCAGCTGAACTCTGTACACATTAAGTAATAACTCCCCATTCCCCCCTCTCCCCCAGCCCCTGGGGACTGTATTTTACTTTCTCTTTATGCATTTTGTTTATTGTTCTATTACAGTTTTCCCATCTTTCCCTCCTTGCTCTCACCTGCCCCACCTAAACCCCCACTCCCACCGTCAATCCCCCCCCATGTTGTACATGTCCGTGGGTCCTTTATATCTTTTTTATGAATTTGACTATCCTAGGTAACTATATAACCGGAAACATGCAATATCTGTGTTTTACTGTCTGGCTTACTTGACTTAGTATAACGTCCTCAAGGTTCATCTGTGTTGTAGCACACAGCAGAATTCATTCCTACTTAAGGCTGGAGAGCAGTCCATTATGACTATATCACATTTTGTTTCTGCATTCATTCATCCATAAATATTTGTTTATACCTTTTGGCTATTGTGAATAATATTCCTTTGAACATGGGTGCACGAATGTCTGGTTGAGTCCCTGCTTTTAATTGGGGGTGTATAGAGCTAGGAGTTGAACTGCTGGATCACATATTAATTCTACATCTAATTTTTCTGATGAACTACCATGCTGTCTTCCAATGAAAATGCACCCTTTTACATTCCCATCAACGATGTACAAAGATTCTAATTTCTCTTCATCCCTATCAATACTTGTTACTTTCTGTGTATTTTACAATGGCCATCCTAAGGTGTTCACGGCTTCCTTTAAAAAGCCCACTTGTAGAGAGCAAGTGGAACAGAGATAATTACTATATGAAAAGAGAAAAAATGTGTAAATCTTACGGTAATCCATGAGTGCATTTTAAACATTAACACTTAGATAAATAAGCCTTCTCTAGTCTGTAGCACTGGTTCTGAAAGTGTGGTCTGTGAATTTGTGCAAGACCAACTATTCCTTAGATCTTCCCATTTCTCTGTTTAGCCAGGTTCCCTTACATCACAGGTGGCAAACACAAGGCCCGCAGACCAAATCCGTCCTTCCACCTTGTTTTCCCTGGCCGACATCTTGTTTCTACCCGGCAGCAGTGCTGAGCTCCTTTCCTCTAATTAAGGAGTAGTTACATTTACTCAGTCCTAAAATTACATTTGGCCCTTTGAAGGCAACCGTGAGGCTGATGTGGCCCACAGTGAAAATGAGTTTGACACCCATGTGATGTAGGGCCTACATCATGTGGGAGCCCACATTTCAAAGCTACCATCAGTTAGACACATGACAAAGTCTCATCTCTCCATGGTGCTGCCCAAGAAATAGAAGTCCAAGTTCCAGAAAGCCTGATCAACATGAAAGTGGGTCCTTAGTTTCTTGAAATCCCCCATCAGTAACAGAGAGAAACCAGTCTAACGAACTTCAGCACTGGGCATGGTCAGGAACTTGACGAGTTAGAAGATCACACAGCTTGAGGCTCAGTGCCACAGTTCTCATGGATCCACTATCAATAGCGCCAGCAGGCCAATGTCAAAGACTAGTGCTTTCAGATGGTAGGAAAATGATAACCTCCGTAAAAAGAGTGAAAAGAGAACATATGGCAGTGAGCCATAGTCCCATCTAGGTTGGCCTAATACTTCACTAATTTCACTGGGTAATGTAGAGCTGTTATACATGTAATTACCGTGTATACTACTGATCACATTATAACAATGAAGGTGCTACCCAGACATTATTAAGCTTTTCTTTCTAGAAACTCTTTTGACTTAAAATATTTTTAATATTCTTACTTTTAGCCTGAAGATAATTTCTTTAAAATGGTCTTCCAAAAAATTCTCAACAACTCTTTTAATAACAGAAAAACTTTTCTTATTTCCAGATACCTTTCAGATCTTGGAGCTCATATTAAAAAAACTGAAAGCCTCTAAAAAGTAGAATTTGTGTACTTACTGTAGATACCTTTAAAAAATGTGTGAGAGAGAGAGAGAGAGTGTACACTGTATTAGGATGTAACTATATACATTTGGAGAGGGAAGGAAAAAGGGGAGACACTTTGAAAATTTTTAAATAGTCTAAGCAAATGTTTACTAATGGAGATTTCAGGAGCAAAAAAGTTGCCAACAACTTGTATGTATAATTTCATTAACATACAAATATCTTTAGACCTACTAAAATTGAGATTTGCTGAGCTGATTTTCATGCCTTTAACAAATATTAGGTAATAAATGATGTCAGACACCACAGTAACTGGAGGCTGCAAAAACATGGCTTTTACAAAAGTCAAGATCTTCTCTGCTGTTTTGGATCACCCATGAAAAGCCCATATTTGAATGAGTGAAGCTGTCTTATTCCTGAAATTCAACTGCCCTAGAATGGATTAGTCAAGGAAAGCAAAACTAGTAAAAGAGGTGAGAACGTTGGTTTGCCGGTGATAGCACTCAGATCAGGGAGTAAAAACAAAGGAAGGCAGACCAGCATTCTGTGAATCTTGGTGAATCCACACATTTTGTGGCTTGGATTGCTTGCTGTGAGCGCTTCGATAGTTCAGCACATTGCTATCACTTCCTGTCCTCAGCAGACTGTCCCGTTTTCTATTTTAAAAATTCTCAATAATTCTATTATCCAATTAGAGAAGGAAATTCACAATATTATCAAGAGGAAATTGGATTGACAGTTGCTGTTTTCCAGTTAAATATGATCCAGGACTCTCAGATGTAAAGTGAGGTGAATTTGTGAAAAATGAAGGAAGTTGAAGTGCAGGCCTAAGGCAAAATTTCTCTGCCCACTCCTGCTACAGTAACTCCGTGGAGTGGATCAAACTGCATATTCCAAAACAAGACATACCATCCCCCACTTTACCATACCCCCCTTTTTCAACCACCCCCCTCATGTGTGCTCATAACACATGCATGCACACCAGGCTGTTTTATACCCATCAACTGATGGCTCCATCATTTCCACTATTTTAAAATGATACTAAGCTAATGTTGACTGAGCACTTACTATATGCCAGAGTTATCAAAACTCTGAAAGCATTGTTAGAGTTTGATTCTATTCCAATGCTCAATTTACAGATTAATAAAAAATAAAAAAAGCTTGAGGGTTAAGTATCAGGTTTTCAGCTCTTCAACCCAGCTTTGGCTGATTATAGGGCCTTAGCTTTTAGCCACTATGCATGGCTGTTAACGAATGGCTGTGATTACCTGGGTTCAAAATCCAGCATTACCATTATTACCTGTGGAAATTACTGCACTGTTTTAGCCTCAGTTCTCACAGGGTTGTGGTGTTTAACAAATCGGTATATGTGAGGTTATTTGCTACTACAAGAAATTTACTATTACCTGTATCCGTGTTATTGTTATCATGCTTTTATTTTTTTAAGATTTTATTTATTTATTTTTAGAGAGGGGAAGGGAGGGAGAAAGAGAGGGAGAGAAACATCAGTGTGTTGTTGTCACTTGAACACCCCCTACTGGAGACCTGGCCTGCAACCCAGGCATGTGACCTGACCGGGAATTGAACTGGCGACCCTTTGGTTTGCAATCCAGAGCTCAATCCACTGGGCCACACCAGCCAGGGCTGTCATCACGCTTTTAGAAAAAACAATTTCATATCTTACGTAGAACAGCCCATCTTCCAGCCCATCGTTCGGCCCATTGTTCAGCCCATCATGTGTGAAACAGCTCATAATCTGGCTCTTCCACTGTTTCTGTGCAGCAAAGGTGGGTTTCTTTCATAATTTAGACCCATGTTCATTTAGTCCTGAGTGGCATGTGATCTTAACAACATCCACCATGTATGCCAGGGGCACTCAAATCATGCTGATGGATCAGCCAATTGCACGGCACATATGGGCAAAGATGCAGATAAAAGCTGTTGGGTGTATCCTGCCTCAGTCCCCACCGCACTGCCCCCTCCCCCAAGGCTGTCATACTACCAATGGCAAAACTAAAGCTGGCCAGAGTGGCTGCAAGTTAATGATGTCCTGTTCCCAAGTGGCCAGGAACAGAAGTATATCATAAAGAAAAGATTCAAAGAAAGAAAGTGTCATATAAACTTTAAGAGGTCTTAACCTATAGGCAACCATAATACTGAGCATCATTTCCAGAAGAGCTTTGCAAGGTGTGAGATTATTCCAGAAGTTGGTCTGCATATCATCTTTCCTCACTGTACGTGACAATCTTGTCCAGTTGCTGCTATGTCTCTTAGTTAAGTATTTACCGGCCTTTTAATAAACATTACCCAGAAGCTTCACCATAATATTCTCTCACAAATAGTTCTAGGCTTCAAAGAAGATGTAATTACTAATCCTAGCATTAGGGAGGGAGGGAACTTAATGGAGTGAGTTTCCATGTACACTTTCGTGCAGTACTACCCAGACCTAATACACTGTAACCACGCGCCACAATAAATGGGCCTCGGCCAAAGTTCACCCTCTAATATATTACAGATATCAATCTTACATTGTGACAGTAGCTTGAAAAAATATTTTCCATTGTTTAGAAGTCCCCTTTTGTCTCTTTCCCTGGCCCCCAGGAAGTTTTTGCCATGTGCTATTTGTTCTCGTGCACACCAGCGAACAGGAGACATGTGACTTTAAGCCCTTTTGCAATCCTTTATGCTCCGACTATTTTGTAATCGATGGGCCTTACTTAGGAAACCTGAATCCACAGGTGATCAGAAAACACCAGTTTTCCTGCCTCCACGGCATTAATTCAAAACAGCAGGTACTAGGGAAGTGGAAATCTATGGTTCTTCTGGAGGGAACACTTTTCAAACTATTAATACTGTGTTTTTTGTAAAATGTGAATCTCAAATATGAGTCTATAACTACAAAGTCAGCCTGTTTGTGTTCAAAACTCCCAGAGGAAGAAAAAAACATTTAAAAAGTAATGAGAAACCTTCTGTGAGAACATGATTTTTATGTCACAGACACTGAAGCTGAACACAGGAAAACAGCCTAAAACTAACTTAAACAGAATATCTCCTTTACATCACTGCCTTTTCAGACTAGCCTTTCCCTATGGTTCCGACTGCCCTAAGAATAGCAAGTTTTATCTATAGATACATCTAGCTGGGAAGTTGGGTACCACCAGGCTCGTGTAAGCCCCCTCTTTTCAATGAAGGATCCGGTAAGTCCAGCATCACACCCTGAAGGACTTCAAAGAGTGACTCAGTCCCTCCAGCAAGGGCTGAGCAGTCTACTTGGAGGGGCCACATGTACCCAAGCTACAAACAGGGAAGTAAAACCAGGTATATTTCAATGCCAAGATTTGTCTTGCAGACAAGAAGTGCCACCAATGCTAAGACAGGGTTGCTCAGCCTTAACCATAGCTGGCAGGGAAGGGTTGGCAGGGAACGTGGGACTTGAGCTGGAGAAAAGGCATTATTGGATAGACAGAAGTCACAAGTATCCTAGCATAGGGACTTGGATCCATGACAGCAAATGAGGCTACAATCACAAAGTCAAGATCCACCCTTGAAAATCCCCGAAGTCACTCTAGAAAGTACAGTGTAACATGTAAAGTAGTAGGTGGTATATAACACATATAAAGTAGTAGGTGGTATATAACACATACAAACACAGAGGACGGTCTTATAGCACTGCTTAATAGAGTGTCTGCATAGCTCAAATCGCTTTGGTTACATGCACATATGGTACAACTTCACTGTGAAGAATTTCAGATGGGCTATTCAAAACATTCTGCCTTCTCAAAAGTCCATTCAAAGGACATTCTAGGAATTACAGACCCTGCTTCAAAAGGAATGTTTTTTCAAGTCCAAGGCCTGCGATCTATACCTTAGTTTTGTGTCTTATCCAATTGTAGTTTAGCCATCCTAACATTAGGTCTTGTTACACATTAGGGTCCTGAGATTCCTGCCCCGCCCATTCTTGACCAACCCTGAGGTTCATCCTGCTGTCAGTGATGGAGAGCTCCACTACAGACATGCTAAACTGCACTCATTCTAGAATATAATTCCATGAATGGATCTTAAAACAACTTGATTTAGAATGTACAGCTCTCCATGGGACTTCTTCATTTCACATTTACAACCACAGATTCTCAAGGTTTGCAAACACATTAAAGTTCATCTGGTCCAACCATAATTCTGATGCTCAAGTTCCCATTAAAATGTCCACGTTAAATGGCCTCACAATCTTATTTGAGCAACTCCACTGACTAACTGGAAATTCCCAAAGGCAGGCAGGCAGGCATCCCATTTCAGCCACTTAAGAGTTCCTTACATGTTCCTTCCTTACACAGAATCCAATGTCAATCCCCCTCTCCCTCTCTCCCTACCGCCCCGCCCCCTCCTTACTCATCCTACTTAAACCCTTTGAGGCCTGCCATCAAAGTTTCCTTTTTAAAAATTAGGATGATCGCACAATTTGTTTGCTCAGTGCATTCCTTGTACACGATTGTTGAGCCAGCCTTACATCATTAGTACAATCTCCCTGGTATTCTTGAAGGAGAAGCTGCCCCCTTTGGAAAAGTAATTATATGGCCATCCTAATACAATGAATCTTGACCAGCTAGTAGACTACCTGAGTCTCAGTCTTCTCTACTCACAGCTAAAATTTCCCATATCTTTCAAAAAGTCTTCAGCTGGTATAATGTAAGTTCTGTAAGCATCGTGGTTTCTATTCTTGAATACACAGTGGTTGGTCTCTGTGTAAGTTTGGGAAAAAGATGTCAGATTTTAAGTTCCCTGTATTCTTCTGTAAATATGTTCTTTTATCTAGGGTCCAGCACAAGTAATGCCCCATTTTTATTACAAAATCATAAGCTTGTAATTCTGTAACATAACAAATCACACTCAAGCACACCATATGACATATTAGGTGAAATGTTCGAATTAAAACTATAAATTATTACACCCATATTATTACCCTACCAACCACACTCAAGCAGGCTTTAATTCTGCCAGACCCTGTATTTGACAGCCAGTCACTTCACATTGTATATTCAGCTTATATTTTCTTTCTTGTAATTATCTTCTATTTTTTACTATTTTCCGCAACCATTTGGATCTATTCTTCAAAATTAGCTTCCTACAAAGAGTTAATGAGCCTGTTATTGAGGTCAAAGATGTTGCATCCCACTCAAGGGCATTTAATCATTTGATAATATTAAAACCTCTTTTGAATAACTTCACAAAAGGATTTTGTAAAGAAATCTACAAATTTGACTCTGCATGGCGGCTACACAAAGCAATATACAGATGCTATAGATAGAACTGTGCACTCAAAACCTGTATAATCTTATTAACTAATACCACCCCAATGTATTTAAATTTTTTAAAGCCAAACAAAAATCTAGAAATAGAAAGGAAAGCACAATAGACTAAGAATACAATTAGTAATGAAATGTGAGGAAACAACACTCAAACAGAAAACCCAAGGCCAAATCTACCATCACTATGTCATCGTCATTTCATCTTTAGAGAGCATCCTTGGAAAAAAAATTGTGCTGTATAACTTTGAGAAGTTTAGTGACGCTCTTTTGAAAGTTGTGCCCTCTGTATTTCCTCTCTTGTCCCATCTGTGGCTTAAAAAAAATCCATGTACTTTTCCTCAAACTAGTCCTTCATAAAACGCACAATCAATAGAGCCCCTAATGGCTTTCATAATTCAGTCTAACAGATACCATGGCATTGCCCTTCCCACCCCTTTGGTTGGAAAATCACAGTTTCACAGGCACATTTTCCTTCCAGCCAGGCTCCATCTGTGGTAGTCACAGGACACTGGCATTAACATTTAATAGAGTTTGTGGGCATAAAGCACTTTTATGGACACCTGCTAGAGAGCTTTATTTTCCTTTGAAAGTTTTATTAGAGCTGTTACATTTTTTCTGCAATGTTTTATGTGACTTGCTGTAAATGGTGATTGTATTGCATTAAACAAAACAAAATCATTGGTGTCAGGCAACTAAAAAACTATGTGACCAGATGCTTGTCACCTATTGAGAAGAAAGCAGAACCGAATCTAACGTGACACAGAAGTCATTGGTTTTGCTGGTGAGAATAATGAAAATTAACCACAGAGTGCCTAAAATGTGAAATTTGACATAAGGATACATAGATACAAATGAATTGTAAAAATACTAGCAACTTACACACAAAAAATCATTGATTTTTCCCCTCTGATTATTATTTCAGTGATCAGAGTATATTAGGTACTTGTTTGCTTGCGATGTGTTTTATTAATGTTCTATATCTAACACCCAATTTGGAAATCAATGCTTATTTCATCATTTTTCTCCAAGGGGTTGTATTATTTACAACTGATTTAACAGGAATGAAAGGCTTACCATTAACAAGACCCAGCTGCTGACACTTCGCAGATGAATTATTGAACTTCAAAAAGTGAATTAACTTAACCATCGTCAAGACTGATGGTTTGATGATTTTTTTTTGCACCAAGTCTAATGTATTTATAATTAGAATGTCAAAACAATTGTTTCCCTGCTTTGCCCTCTTTCTTGATTCTTTTACTTCATAGTATTTTAAAGTTTGTTTGTTTAATAGACCACCATTCCTTTGAGTTTAAGAGTATTTTAGTAGCCTAAAAAAATACCAGCTTATAGCTATTTAAAGACTGGTTTCACCTTCGTCCAAGTAAATGTGCACTTTGCACCTGAGCATCAAAGAGCTGATGCAAATAAAAGGATGCAATTATTAGAGGTGAGTAACTTCAAAATGCAACTTATTCTTGGAAAATATCAATTAAAATGATTTCAGTTGCAATTTTTAAAAATCCAGATGGTTTATGGCTCAAAAAAGGAGACTTATACACTGTAAGTTAAAAAAATATCTGAAGTTCATTTTCACAGTTGGTTAATTTCATGGTAGCACACTGTCATATCCACAATTTGGGCTCCCCTCCATGCTGCGTGAAGTTCCAGAATTCACAACCAACCTCAACACCATTTATCAGATGGGAAACCTATCTATTCTATGTGTTTTTAGAACAAGGAAACCTTTTCCAGGCACTCTACTACTACCAGCACCACCAGTGAAGACTCTCTTAGGTCTAATTGGTCAGAATTTTGTCACATATGCATTTCTCAACCAATCATTGGTCCACAGAATGTGATTGCAAGTGTTGGTTAAGCACATGTCCAAGGAAAGGAGGGTGGAGTTTCTTAACAAAAAGGGTACTCTGCCAAAGAGAGGACATGGAGAATCAGACAAATATTTTCAAGCAAGTCTTCAACTTACCAGCAGGAGATAGTAGGGTTTGTTCCTGGGAAATCTCATTAGTCTAAGAGGAATCACAAAACTCCAGATACCAGGGGCTCCCCAACAAATGGTATATGTTGATCACTGAGAGCAGTGGCTCTAAACCAGGTAGATTTTGCACCTAACACCCCACTCCAGGGGACATTTGGCAATGTCTGGAGATATTTTTGCTCATCACAATTGGGAAGTACTAATAGCATTTAATGCATAGAGGCCTGGGATGTGGTTCAACATCCTACCACATATAGGACAGCCCCTGACAACAAATAATTATTTTTCAATAGTGCTGGCATTGCAAATTCCTACTTAAAGCACTTATCATCATTAATATGCCCCAGCCACCCTTTCAGAGCCTCCAGTCAGCTCGTTTCCCATTCTCAATCATAAGCAGTCACCCAACACTTATACCAGATATCCAAGGAAAGCATTTAAAATAGAAGATAGAAGAAAGCAAAGTGAACAGCAACAAAAAGCAACATGAAGGAAATATGCCAAGCAGGAAGAAGACAATTTTGAAACCAAAATCTAGTTGTGTGCTACTTGTGAGGACACACAGAAACACAGAACAGTTAAAATGGTGAGGAAAGACTTACTGAGAGACTACCAACAAAAAAGTAAATTGATCTAGCCCAGTTAACACAGAAGAAAAGAATTTAGGACAACAGTTTGAGTTGGAGGAGAGCTATCTATTATGTAATGACAAAAGGCTTCATTCTCCAGTACAAAACAATTGTGAACACATATGCAGCTAACAACACAGCCTCTAAACACTTCATTTCTTGTCTCTTTACTACTCTCATTTTGGAAGCTTGCACATATACTGCTTTTCTTTTTCCTTTATGCCACCGGATGGTGAAAGGGTTTTTTTTTTCCTCCCGTTCTGAATGCATACCTGTGTTGTAAAAATACCTAGTAAATGACATATTGTGAAAATATTAAAAAGGAAAATCTGATAATACATTCAAAAGCTCATAGAAAGCCCACATGCATGTTGAAGACCTGTAGACAGGTAGATAGCCCATTTCATTAACAGGACCTCAATTATCACTACATACAGTTTTATTTTTTTCTCCGAAGAGACCCTCAATTTCCCTCTCACCCTCAATCTCCCTTCTGAGAGGTGTGAGTCATTCTGCCAATGTTCTTAGAGACAGTGCATGAAAAGACCTGGAAGTCTCCTCTTCTCCATGTGAACTTCACTGAAACACCCTTTCTTTAGGGTGGTAATTCAGCCCTAGCTATACTTGGTATCTTGGTCATGGTCTTGTAGTCTTACTGGATGAATGTCTCACAAGTGAAACTTAAGGATTTTGTAGAGGAGGCTGAAGTCATAATTGTCTTTTGAATATACTTTCAACAAATCCTGTTTTCAGCCACATGAGCACCCCACTTTTTCAAGGTACCTGGAACTTTTTTTTATAAAGGTTTTATTTATTTTTAGAGAGAGGGGAAGGGAGGGAGAAAGAAAGGGAGAGAAACATCAATGTGTGGTTGTCTTTCACGTGGTGCCCACTGGGGACCTGGCCCACAACCCAGGTATGTGCCCTGACTGGGAATCGAACCAGCAACCCTTGGGTTTGCAGCCCATGCTCAATCCACTGAGCTACACCAGCCAGGGATGAACTTTCTATCCCTAAGTCTTTCTCAAGGTTTAGAAAGATTATGTAAATTTATATATTAAAAAATGTAAAGTTATTAATGACCAATATCAGATTTTTAAGAAAATGCATCAAAACTTTTCAGAGAATGTTTTGTCCTTTGGGGGAAACTACATTTATAAGTAGTTAAGGAGAGGTGCTAAGAAACACTGCATAACTAAGAAGTACCTCTAGTTAGATTGAAACAAATAATTTAAAAATTACATAGGTTTTACAAGGTACATCAAACCATTGAGCACTCTTCCAACTCAGAGCACTAAATAAAAGTTAGAGAAAATATACACGATAGAACAAATGCATTTGCATTTATTAGAAACATATCGTCATTCCAATTTGTAGTATTAACTCTCATTCCTAAATATTCTTATTAATATTCTAACATAGCC
>VMDR010020686.1:0-17386 GCA_007922815.1 Macrotus californicus | reverse complement strand
AAAAAAAAAAAAAAGAGAGACAAAGTTAAAGTTCTCTGCAATTAAAAAACTTAAAAATGAAAAATTGAAAGAAATGCAGCTGACACATTATTTTGGCGAATGATTACTATGTAACAAGCTCTGAAAGAAAAATGAGCTATGGACATGAGTAAGGAGTCCACAAAGAATTAATACAGATACCAAAAAGCATGAGAAATGGTCTACCCCAGCACTAATTAGGGAAGAGCAAGTAAAATGTCAAGGAGATCTTATTATTTCCCCTTTCAAATTGGCAAAGACGCTAAGACGCTGTTACCCGAAGCTAGTAATGGCGTGGGAAGAGGACGCCGTCAGTCTTTGCTGACAGGGATGCAAATTCACACTTCCCAAGGCAATTTCACAATATGTGCAAAACGTATTCTTGTTTCTAGGAATTTATCTTAATGATATAAAGATATGTGTAAGAAGTCAGCTACTGGGGTATTTATCACAGCACTCGGTAAAACGTCCAAAAAGAGGATTGATTATATACTTTAGGGTGTAGGGACAACAAGAGAAAACAGTCATTAAATATGATGTGGTAGAAGAGTACTTAGTGACATAAAAGACCTTCGGATGTATTTCAAATGCAAATACAAAGCTTATACAGCAGTATGTTAAGCATGGGTATATTTTTTTGTGAAACTGTGACTATATGTACAATGTATGTTTGAGGACGTTGGGTCATGTCTCTGAGTGAGTGTGGTTATAATTGGTTTTGTGCTCCTTTATATATATCTAACTTAAAAAAATTAACCCTGAATGTATTTTAAAGCATTGTAGCTAAGAGCATGGGCTCTGGGCTAAGGGGCCCATGCATATCCACCAAGTGCCCTTTGACACTGGTTGGCTAAGTGAATTTCAGGTATCCCCCTGTGGAGTGTCCATCATGATAATACCTGCCTGACAGGTGGTTGTGTTAAAATAATGCATAGAAAATACATAGCATGTTCTTGTCACAGCTATTTCTATTAATTCATTTTGTTACTGTTGATATTTTATCAGTTATAAGAATATAGCCCTTTAAAACAGAATGGATTGACTCTGTAATTTGATAAAATTGGATTAGCATCAGCTTCTCTTCTTGGAGGATCAAAACCAATAGGTTTTATTTCTTATTTCTCACCTGTCCCAGATGTTATCTCTGGATTGCACAATGCAAGCTGCCGCCAGCCAGGGCAAGGTTGTTCCCACTCCTTGCTGGGATTAGAAAGCCACCTCGACAATACTGTTTCTGAGTGTGATCCCTGAGGTTCCCACCTGCTCTCCAGCTGTGAAAGTGCTCAGTTTGGGAGGGGAAAACTAGGCTAAGAACAGTGCCTGAAAAACCCCTAAGTAGTCCTAATGTTTCCTTGACTGATTGATAAGTGAGACAGAGCATATTCAAGCAATAGTGAGGGCTTTGAAAGTTTGGTGTGGTGCAAAGGGCATGTGGTACAAACACAGTGCATGTGATTCCTTCTGAAATTTGCCCAGGAAGGGGCGGGGAGCCAACCTGTGGGTTACTTATCACTAATGATGTCTTTGTTCAGACCTGAGATCATGCCATACGTGTTTCAAGAAACAATATTTCCCAAAGCAATGCCTCTTATGCTTGTGTTCAGTTACACCTATGGTTACCTGGGGCTTAATGAGGAGGGAGGGATAAATGTGCCTTAGATAAATGTCAAATTGTTGTTGTTGAACTCTTGATTCCTCATGCTCCTTCTCTTGCTCAATTACTTCTTCCTCCTTATTTGTGAAACATTCATCAACTGGTGTTAATTCTTTTTATTCAGGAATGGGTAGGTCTAACAGTTGTCAGAAATTCTTTATCCATACTTGTTTCATGTTTTTGCTGTTTAAACACACTGGTCCATCTGAAGACTGCAGAGAATAGGATGGTAATGAGTTATAGCACCTCTTTGCCCAGTTAAGGAACATCAACAGACTCTCCATCTAGTCGCTCATGCTGTAAGTTCAGATAGTGGATAAATCCCTGGAACTGGGTGGTGGAATTGTTTTCCTCCAGGCATTTATTTGAGTCACAAAAGAAGGACTGGATCCAATAAGATATATGCAGGCTGACAAGTGGCTTATTTAACTTAATATGGAAAAATATAAAATACTGGGAACTAGGTCAAAAATGGCAAAAAGGATTAGGGCTTAAATAGAGACAGGTTTCCAGACAATGAAGGGAAGAGAATCTGGCAGTAATAGTGTCTACAAAGCCCAACCCATCAGCTTCATGTCTGGCAGTAATTAGGGGGCCGAAGGAACACGGCAATGAGTCGACTCAAGGACGAGAATAGAAAAGAGAAAGGGCTGATAGGCTCCATGGAGCTGGACGGCCTTGCAGAGGAAGGGGAAGGCTCACAGGAGGCAGTTTCCCGAGTTAGAAGGAGACAGCAGGGAGCCTCCTCTCTGACCTCTTTGTGGGTGGCCGGGTGATTGACATGTAGGAGAAGAGTGGAGACACAGTAGGCAGAGCACATGGTGAGAGAGTGGCATGAGGTGTCCTATCACAATGACCTGTTGGCAATTCAGGTGCCACCATCCCTGACTTCTTCAGGTTCTACAGTTTGCTGCCCCCTGGGTCTTGTGGCCCACCTGTCACTGCTAATTTCTATCCATCTTCTTGCAACTAGCCTCCAACAGGAGTCAGCTATTTAGAGTCCTTCTTAGTTCGGACCCCTCCATCTCTCTTAACATCCTGCTACTAAGACTTTTCCCCCCAGCCTTGTGCCTCCCAGGGAGGCCAAGCACTCTCAGACATGACAGCCATTTGGACTGGGTTTCCCAAGACTTGCCCGTTTATTCCATTATTTAACCAGGACACATACCAGCTGGGTTTAAGAGTGCAGCTGGATGTCTTTCAAGGCTCATCTGAGCTTCAGCTGCAGTGTGTGTGTGTGTGTGTGTGTGTGTGTGTGTGTGTGTGTGTTTTCTACATTAGGAATGCCAGTTCATGCTGGGAAGCTGAGCAGGAATCCTTTTTCTTCCATTTGCTCTGCAGAATACCATGTGCAAGGCGGTGTCCAGTCAACACTCTGCAGAGACAGGGGAATGAATGGTGCAGAAAGAACCATTGGCTCAAATGCACATGCTGAGCTCTGGAATCTGAATTCAGATGTGGCTCTTCTTTGGCACTTGAAACAATCTCCCAGGAGAACTGGAAAAGCAGAGTCCACTTGGTGCCTTCGTTGTGCCAACACTCAACAGGGGTGGGTTGAGACCCTGAAAACTGCTGAGTTAGCAAGGTCCACACTGAGGGAGGAAAATTAATTCTCAGAGGCCACCTGAGGTGCCTATAGTGCCCTCGACCAGGAAAGATGGAGGCGTTGGTTTACAGATGTCTTATTGTGAGGACAGTCAACTTGTTCACACAGACGGTGTCCCCTATAAGAATGGCAGTTTGATGCCTAGATACAGGGCAGTGAGTTTTGTGATTTGCTAGCTGCCAAGATATATCTGTACAAGCTAAGTCATTCCTTTGAAAACTAAAGTTAATTCACTCCATCAGAAATAAGCATTGCTTGGGGCACGGAGAGATATGGCCATGAACCAAACAGACACAAATTGTGGCCCTCAGCACTCATACATTCTTGTGGGTAGACAAGAAAACAGTTGTTGCCTATAGGGTGCACTAGCTGGCGATAGGGCTGTGTGAAAGAGGGACGAGAGGGGTGTGGGAAGTGTCAGGGAGAGGGTTAAACTTGATTGTCTTGAAATATCCAGATGTCAGGCGTAATTGTGGCTGTCTGGATAATTATTTTCAGTTATAGATTTTCAGTTAGTGTGAATGGTAATATTCTTAGATTTGTATAGCATTATAATTTTCAAAACACTTTCACACGTATTATGTCCACAGACTTTGCCTCTGCTAATTTCGTGCAGATAAGGAATTTGCTCCATTCAGACACAAATTTGAACTATATTAAATTTGGACTTTACAATACACTTAGGTGACTGACTGGAAAACTGCTCTTTTCTACGTTATGAATGTGTTTCAGTGAACTGCATTGGTCATTCTCTTGGAGGCCAGAGCGAGACTACTCCCCAGTGGCCTGGCGGACTCCCGGGGAACTCTGGAAGGAGGAGCTGTTGAACATGTCGGCACGCTAGTGTTCTTTCTCATTGTGTGGGGTACTGGGGAGGAGAGTCCCATTCCTTTGTCATGTATGAAGACATGTAAGTGAAGGAGAGCCCTCACAAACCATCGTAGCTCGTATGTGGGGACACTCCCTGATCACTGTCATGCCCAGGCTCTCTCAAACCTCGTGTTCAGCTGGGCTGTACATTTCTTCTTGGGTGTCCTACTTTCACATCAAAGTCATTTTGTCTAAAGAAAGCACATTCTCTTCTGACCGCTCCCCCTAATCTTGCTCTTCCTCTTGAGTCTTAAATCTTTGAGGATTCCTGAGACCCCTCCCCTCTCCACTTCCCACATATTTAGAAATCTGCCCTTTCTTCCTATATTTTCTTCCAATTGTTGCTAGGCCAGTTCAGGACTTACAAACTCTGAACAAATGTCCAAATAATTGCAACTGTCTCCTTTCTTGTGACCTCAATTTCATTTTCAATATTTTTTCACTTTTCAACCTCTCATCCTCTGTGGGCACAAAGCTCATGCTCTAACCTGACCAGCTGAAAGTCCCTTGAAGATTTCCTTTCTCTATGTGCTTACTGCCCCTCCCCGTCTTAGTCTCCAAGGACAAGACCAGTCTGCCTTGCCATTGTGCTCTCTAAATCCGACTCACCTGTCAAGTTCTTGCTCAAATGCAGCCTCATCAAGTGTAGGGTTGCTAGATAAAATGCAGGATACACTATTAAATAGGAATTTCAGATAAATGAATACTTTTTACTGTATTTCTTGAATACTGCGTGGGACCTATTTGTACTAAAACTATTTATTGCTCACCTAAAATTCAAATTTAACGGGGCATCCTGTACTTTAATTTGCCGAGCCTGGCAACTGCTCCAAGAGGGCTTCTCTGACTGCTCTGACTCCTGCGCTTCCCAGAGCTAGATGTCTGTGAAAGGCCCATAGTACTTTTTCACAACCTTGAATCTTTTTACAAGAGGATGCAGTCTAACTTTTTCCAAGAGGGTAGTAAATTAAAAATCAGCTCTGTTTGTACTCTTTCATTCTGCAATTACTGAACACCTACTATGTGCTAGGAAGCTGTGAAGGCAGTTTGGATACCAAGATAAAAATAGTGCTTGCTCATTTGTTTCTTTTCTTCTGTAGATTTCCACACAAGTGACTTAATTCACTTAGCATAATACCCTCTAGGTCCATCCATCTTATCACAAATGGTAAGACTTCATTCTTTTTTATGGCCAAATAATATTCCATTGTATATGTGCACCACAGCTTTTATAACCTCTAGTCTACTGATGGGCACTTAGAATAACTATGTATGGTGCCAGGTAGGTTCTATACTTATCAGGGGGACCACCTCATGAATCATATAATTGTCTAACTGTTATGTTGTACACCTTGAGCTAATATAAATAGTATTGAATGGCAACAGTAACTGAAAAAAATAGTGCTTGTTCTTAATGGTGCCTGGTTAGAGCAGCAGGCCTCATGAGCGCCCAATCATAGTGCACATTTTGGTGGTCACAGAGAGTTGACAATGTTTGCTAAAGGGTGACTTCTCAGGAGGAGCTATGTCTTAAAGGATCACTAAGTGTGAGGGAGGTAGAAAGAAGCTCTTTCTGGGCAGAGAGAGAAAAATACGCAGAGGCCCAGGTGAAGGAGAGATCAGGGCCTGACCAGGCAGGGGGAGAGCTTCACTGTTGTTTGAGGGGAGTTTGTAGTACATGATAGCACACGGTGCGTCTCGAGGTCAAGTTGCTAAACATTTACCAGCACACCAAGGACAATGAGGTTTAGAAAGAAGACAAAAACCAGATCATGCAAATTTTGTGTGTCATGCTCAGGAGGCTGAGCTCTATCCTGAAAATTGTAGTGAGCCATTGAACCATTTAGAGAAGTGAAATGCCCAGATGCATATTTCAGAAAGAGAGCTCCGAGGAAGGCTTCAGGGAACAAGACCAGTTCAGAGGCAGCTATAGTGATGCAGGCAAGAGATGCTGAGGTGGGTGGAATGGGGAGGTGGACACATTCAAGAGATGCTAAGGGAATACAATCGCCAGGATCTGTGGCCAAATTGGCTACGTAGGGTGATAGAGGGAGAGAAATGAACATTTCAAGCTTGGGCAACTTTGGGGATGGCAGAGACATTCATCAAGGCAGTGGTGACAGGAAGGTAAGCAGGTTTTGGGGGTGGGGATTCTGAGGCGATCTGTCTGAACGTGTTTTATTTCGCATGTGGCATTTATTTATTATACTTGGTTCCATTCCGTTACTCATCTTTTCCTGTGCCCCTTTTTCTCCCCAGGTGGACTCTGATCCTTCTGGGGACCTGGACCATATCAACTGACCTGGGTGTGTCCCCAGTGTTATGAACTCATTACCACTTTTTGCAAGTTCACTTTGCCACATGCTGGGACACGAAGCCCAAACTAAGCTTGCCAGCAGCTGCAGCCGGTATGGTCTGCACAGTTGAGCATAGCAGGGACTTTGAGCAAGGACACAATTTCACCCCCAACACATGTTTCTCCTCTGAGGGAAGCTGAACACCCCAGGTGACCTTGCCCCCTCTGGGAGGGGGGATGCGTCTCACAGTGGCAGCAGGAGGCTGCGGGTCAGTGAGGGTGATGACCAGGCCCACAGAGATCTTGCTCTGTCTCTGCAGAACCCCATAAATCCTTCCATCGGGAGTAATTCCCTTTGGATCAAGAGAGCCCTCTCTGCATTCCTGAAATCAGTGAAGGCAAAATGTACAAGGATTTCTGAGAAAAGTGAATGTGGTGTGAGCGTGATCCCTGGGTGTTACTATGCAGAGAGAAAGCCTTTTTTTTTCTTTACTCCACTGAATGGTGTTCTTTGCTCTCAAGTTAACTCATGCACTGGATTTGGTCCAAGAACATTTTGTTTCTTGATTTCTAGCCAGACTTCTCTCAGTTGTGGCACATTCCCCTCTTTGCACCCTTCCTTCCCTTGTCCCTTTCTTTCTTCCTTTCTTTTTTTTATTTTTAAATAATTATTTCAACTTTTCCATGTGACTGAACTGATTCAGAGGAAAACCCACCGGCTGAGGTAGGGCTTCCCCTGGAGTGAGGCCCAAGGGACTCGGAAGGGCTGGCCCCTCCCTTCCCCAGCAACGGCCTGCATAGCAAGGTATGTCTGAAAGCAGCTGAAGCAGAGAGCGTTTGAACTCTGCCCCCTGCCAAATGAGTTCCAGATGTGTCAGTTCCAGCCTCCTCTGTTCTCCGACTGTAGCCCTGCCAACATACATCTGTAGATTGCTAGTGCACAGGAAACATGAAAGAGTATCTTTTACCACATCTGCTCTCTTTCCCCAGCTCTCCTCCTCTGCCTTCTCGGACCTTGCTCTATATTTCTTCTCCCCCCTTCAGCAAATTCATTAAGGAATCGCTGCACACCTCTCCTCGGCCACAGATGCCAGCTCGTCTGTCTTCCCCCAAGCTTGTTCTTGGCTTTCTGGACAGCTGACCAAAGCCCCACGAGAATCATTAAAGACGTCTATTGGATTTGTTGCAAGAGAAAAGAGCTGAATTTTCTCCACTGGGCTAGTGCCAGTTTGTGAGCTGCAAAGCAAGACTGTGGCTGTAAGGAGGGCAGAGCAGAGCCCTGAAGATGAAAACACAGGTCTGCATGAAGAGTGTGCCTGCTGCACATCCGTGGGGCAGGGGAGGCCTTTCAGGGCACACCTCTTTCCGTGGATGTTCCGGTTTTGGGGAACACACAAGGCAGGTTTCTATAAAACTGGAGGTATTGAGAAGTAGTACAAGTTCTTTGCTTTCCCCTCATCCCCTGGGGTACAGCACCTGTTCTAAAAGTAACTCAAAGGGAGAGAAAAGAATCAGAGATCCTTTTAGCAAAAAGCAAGAGATTTTTACTAAGGCACTTATTCTCACAAGAAAAATAATTTGATTGTTGTGTAAATAAATGCTTGATTTTCATTCTGCTCTTTATCCACATGGACTCTAGACTCTCTCTAGCTCCATACCAAGGGACATAGAACGGAGCCAAGTGACAAATCTGGGAGAGGAAAAGAGAGTGCACTAGGGAAGGGTGAAGCGAGTGGAAAGGGCCTATGGGCTCAGGGGCGTGAGAGAGGAACAGGTGAGAGGCCCCGCCCACCTGGGACATGTGTCTAGCGTGCAGGCCCACCTGGGAGGCAGTGGAGCTCCCAGGGGTTAAGGAGAGCTGGGTGAGCCTAACATGGTTTTGTGGACCCTGGGAAAGACTGCCCCGGCCTCTGATCTGAAGGGCATAGTAGAGAGTGGGTGACAATTACATTCTGCTTTAATAGTCCCAAGCACCTCTGTCTCTGGTTGTCAAGGGAAGCCCTAAGATTTGACTGGGTTGTTGCAATAGTAGCCTCCCTCTTTGAAACTAACCAAAAAAAATGGGTCAGCTTCATACTTCAAGCAGGGATTGCTCCAGAAAACAAGGGGAGGAGTTAAAGCTGGCTCTTGAGTGTCTCTCTTTCCACCATGTCTTTCCATGTGGCTCCCCCAAAGACATTGGAACAGTAGCTTCTTCCTGAAGAAAAGCATAATCTGGAGATTCTTTCCTATAAGGGAAGGTGGGTAAAAAGTAAATAAACCTTTTCCTTCTGAATGAGAACTTGACTTTAGGTGAGTGGTACAGCTCTGTTACTCTGGCAACCTCTTAAGGGTAGGTTATAAACTACATTTCCAAGCAACATTGCTGAAGACAAAAATGACCCCTGATTGGTAAATTGCATCTGGACTGGGAGGAACCATATAAAACTGTGCTTTGCTGAGGACACCATGCTTTGGGCTTCCCTGAGTGTGGTGACTTTGTTAGAGGTGTTCCTTGGGGGCCGTGAAAGCTACTTCTAGGGATTTGTTGCAGGAATAGTATGGCTCCTTTGGGAAGTGAGGATTTTCAGCCAGGTTGGCTCCCACGCTTGCCCCATGTCGATCTCATCCCTTGTACCTAAGCTGTCCCTGGGGAGAAGTTAGTGCAGAATCGACATTGGGCCGATGAAGTGATGCAGGGCTTTCACTGAGGGAAACCCTGGAGCTGCCCTACTAGTGACCTATCATCCTGGCCTGCAGCCTTCTGAGTATACCAGCTGTGGCCATAATTACCTTAATTGTGAGTGTTTAGTTGAGGCTAAGTAGACCTCTAAAGGTGAGTATAGACAGCATATAACTGACTTCCTGTTAATGTGTTACTCCTTTCAGGGATAATTAGCTCGTACAGAGATAGACTAGTATGTGGAGGACACAGGAATCCAGAAACCTGCCCAGCATGCCTCAAATCTCATTGACAGGGCACACTCTGGCTTTAGGATGTTTTGTCTCACCTCAGATGATGCCCAGGAAGAAAATGGGTGGTCTCTGACTTTGCTGTGCTTGTACCTATTACCCTCAGCTGTTAGAGCTCTAACAACCACAGCGGTCTTCCACTTAGCCCTCCTCACCATAAAGGCTCTAACATTGACATTGAAGGGAACAGGTGTGAGGGATTTCCATCTTCTAATTTGATCTGTCCCAATGATAAACTCATTAGTGGAGAAATAACTACTAGTCCTACTGTGAGATGGACTTGGGCCAGAATTTCATTTGTCCCCTGTCCTCCATGTTTTCTAACCAGAGAATGGCAGTAAATGACATATGAAATTTCCTGGTAGTGTTTTAAGGTTAGAACCCACATGTATCGCTTCTTGAAACATCTCTGTATTCTCCTTTTCACAATACACAGTTATTCTGGTAAGTGGCTGTAGGTCACTCTGGGGAGGGACTGTGGGCATGCTTGTAAGATATACTTGTAAGGGGTCTTCTTTAAGGAGACCCAGCCTCCCCTTCCATCAGTGTGTCCTGGGTCTATGAACTCAACCAGGAACTCAGGTAGTGGTCCATGATTTTTCCACTGCAGCATCTGACTTCAGCTTTCTGCACTCTAGCTCTTAAGATAAGGTTTTTTTTTTTTTTTTGGTTGTTTTTGTTGAAACAATAAAAGTCAAGAAACACTACATTGCTGTCCATCTGTGTTGCTCCTTGGAATACGACATTCTATATTAGATATCATCACAGGCAAGCCACTGTCAGGTTGCACATGTGGAAAGCCAACCAAGGCCTGGAAGGTAAGCGTCTGGATGGAACACAGGTGTGTCTGATACACTTAGGCCAGGAGTCAGAGTCTATGCTGGCCCCAGGTGATTTCTACTCCTGGCGTTGTGTAAGCCCCACCTTGCTAACCAATAAAGTATGGCAATATGGAGTAGCTTCTGACCAGTAGAACAAGGCAATATTGAAGGGCTGTCACTTCTGTGGTTAGGTTACCAAAATTGTGAGTTCTGTCTTGCTAGAAAATTCTCTTTTTTGTTGGCTTTGATGAAGCCTGTTGCTGTATTAGAAAGGGAACTAAGTGCAGCCTCCAGCCCACAGCCAGCAAGCAACCGGAGCCTGCATTCCAATAGCCCCGAGGAATGGGATTCTTTCAACAACAAGGCAAGTGAGCTTGGAAGCAGACCCTCTCCTCAGTGAGCCTCAGAGGGGACCCCCCTGCTGGCTGACACTGGCCACAGCCTTGTGAGAGGCTGAAGCAGACGTCCAGCTGAGCCATTTCTAGATGCTGATTCACAAAAACCGTGAGTTAAAAAATGGATGTTGCTTTAAGCTGCTAAATTTTAGGGCGATTTGTTACTAGAATGACCAACAGTCCTGGTTTGCCTGGAGGTTATGAGTGTCAAACCCCACAGTCCTATATTTGTGATGCAGTACTTGGTAACTAATACTCTTTACACATATATTATTTCTCACTTATTCAGGTGTGTCTTCAAGATAGATTCCTAGAAGTGGGTTTTGGGGGATCTAAATGGTAAATTCATCTACAACTTTATTAGATATATCCAGATCCCTCCTTGTAGGGTTGGACCATTTTGCACTACATTGAATTGACAATAGGAGAGTGCCTGTTTCTCCTTGTTCTCGTAAGAGTTTGTTCCCATTATCTATTTAATTTAATATATGATTGTAAGTGTAAGCTGGCTCAAATTATCTTGGAATACAGAAATACATTTAAACATTAAAACTAATAGGATTAAAATGTGAGATTTATACTTTGTTTATTCCTATGAACTCATTTCACTGAACTCACAAAAGGACACAAATGAACCTAACTGAATCCAGTCAGTCTCTCATGGGTTGGGTGTGGGTGTGTGTGCCCTTGACCTTCCTCCCCCATCGCTTGTTTTCATGTAACTGGTTGACTGAACGTTCAATTTCACATTCAATCTACTGGTATATCATGAGTAGGGTTAGCCCAAATGGCGTGTTTCACTTCAGTACTGGACTAGGATACCAAAGGAGCGTGTGATGCGGTAGAGGGAACAAAGGATGGTGGCTTGAGTGGACCCTTTGGGACTGCTAGCAGATTGGGCACATCCAGATATCTATGTTCTCGGACACTGAACTCAAGGGAGTAAAGGTGGCTGGGTTAGGAAGCTGATGAGCTGGCTGGCATAAGTCCTGTCTAAACAACCAGTACCAGCAGTCACGTGACCAAAGACACGGTGCTAGCCTTCGTTTTCCAAAATAAATTACAATGTCAGTTTTAGGGAAATATTTAATTGTGGCTCCTTAAAGTAAAAAAGCACACAATATTGCAGCAAAAACACGTCTATGGGCCCGCTTTGGCCTGCAGGCTGACGGTTCGGGGCTGTGGGAATGTGGAGAAGTGTCAAGTGAGTGAGAATTTACTGAGCACCTATGGTCGTGGCTTTTCACCTCCTCCTGGGATAAATGAATTATCAACCTAATGTACCTGATGAGGAAACTGAGGCTCAAGAAGGTTAAGTAACTTGTTTGCGGTCTTATTAACAAAATTGTGGCAGATCCACGCTCGAGTCTTTCGCCACCTAAATCTCTATTTTTTCCATCCCACCAGACCAAGGTCAGTGCTGTAAAGAGTGTGAATGACCTTTCAGTTTTTCTCAGAGACTGTTCCCAAGCTGAAATTAAAGTGCAATGGAAGTGACCCCCTGGCCCTCGGAACTTTGTTACCCAGGGCATCAACTGGACAGACCGTTTGCATTCACAGTTGTGCAGAAGTGTCCGTGGGTGGCCTCCTGGGCGGTGCCCCACAGAACCTCTCCCTTTGTGCATGCGCAGTGGCTTCCATTCGACTAGAAGTGCGCGCCGCAGAAGTTTGTCCGTTTTGATTTCCCCTGTGCTGGTTTCAGCCCTCCTTGTAAGAAATATTATTGGGGTGATGGAGACTGAAATGAGGGTAAAATTAGATTAGGAGCTCCCTGCAGATGAACTGTTCTACTATGCCCTGTATCTGGCAGAGCTCGGGACCTTGTTTGTGATGCCCTCGGTTTGCAGTCCTGGCATTCCCCATGCTCCTCCGCTAGGCAGTCTGTGAGGGGTGTGAATGGCGGATTTGAGAAATGGGTGGATGGGCTTTTCTAGAAGAAATGAGGTCCCGAAGCCTCAGGCCCACAGGCGATCAGTCACTCAGGCTGCTGGTCCTCTTAGGTTTTAAAACCTGCAGCGGCTATTATTATTATCATCATCATTATTATTACTATTAATTATTATTGCTATTTTATAAATCTGCTTTTCTTCCCTTCAATCAGAATTCTCCCTATTCTTTCATTGGGACTTCATTTTTTTTTTTTTAATTTTAGGAGTTGCACCTCTATACCTGGCTTGTAGATTTTATTGTGTTTTCAATGATCAAGAATCTGAATTCTTTAGGGTCAAAATAAGTCAGCCTCTACAAAATGCAAAATCATATAATTTAGTAAGGAAGTGTTTTGAGGCTCTTTGAGTACCTTAGGTAGTCATATAAGAGAATGGGGAAATTAGTAATTTGGCTGCTAAAGTACCTTTTTCCTGATTTGAAACAAGTTACATGGCTGGGAACTCTTCATGTAGTTCTGGGACATAAAGTGGTATGACTTGTAAATTATACATTTCTATTCATTTTCAGTTTAACTGAAAAGGGAAAGAGCAAAGATTAGTAGATTAAAATCATAAAAACCTGGTTCTGAGAAAGCTAAACCAGGGGAGAGATCAAGCTATCATTTTTAACCTTTCATTTTTTTAGCTTTCTCTTTCTACTTTTTAGTATTATTTGATAAAGTTAATTAAATCCTTGAATCAGAAATCTCTTTTGACTGCTACTAAGACTCAAAATACCACTGGCTTTAGTAAAATAAGGCTCCCATCCTTTTTTTCTTTCGAGGAAAGCAGAGGCAAGCAGCCCAGGATGAGCGCAGCAGCTTCACGGTCATTAGGAACCCGTGCCCCTTCTCTCTTTTTCACACCTGCATCCTTGGTGCGCGCCTTCTATGTTCAAGGTCACTTCACTGTCAAGAGATGGATGCTGGAGCTCCATCTATTACCTCTGCCTTGCAGACCTCAGAAAGAAGGAAAGGGAATGGATAAAGGCACTTGAATCCAAGCTGAATCAATTTTTGAGGACCTTTCCCTGAGACATTCCCCAGTAACTTCTGCTTAAATCTCACTGGCCATCTGCACCTGTAAGGGAGGTCTGGAAATGTGGTTTTCAGCTGGGCACATTGCCATGTCAAATCGTGCAGATGTCCTTTACTGAGGAAGAAAGGCGAGTGGCTACTAGGTGGGCAAGCTGCAGCCTCTGCTGCAGGCACCGTGGTTTTACTTCCCACTGAGGCAGGCCCACCACCTGGGTGTGATGGCGAGGCCAAGGGGAACAATCGATCCACAGAACAGGCTACCTTGGTCAGTATAATCCGAGAATAATTTGCACAGGGCCTGCTCCTGTTGTGAGTTAGGCATGTCTCCCCATATCCTTGTACTTCCGTATTGTAATGAGATGTTCTGTTTTCCTATGGCTTATGCTATAGCATCACCATGAACTCAGTGGCCGAAGGCAACGGAAATTTACTTCTTTACAATTCTGAAGGCCAGAAGTCCAAGGTCAGTTTCACTGAGGTGAAATCAGGTGTTGACAGGGCCATGCTATGTGGGGGCTCAAGGGAAGAATCCGTTTCTTGCCATTGCTAGCTTCGGTCGGCTGCCAGCTGTCTCGGGCTGTGGCTGCATCACCCCAGTCTGCCGCCATTGCCACATGGCTTTCCCATCTGCGTGTCTCAAACTGCCTCCCTTATGAAGACACGCGTGACTGCATTTAGGACAGATTGTTCAGGATAAGTACGCCTCTTCTCAAGATCTGTGATCACACCTTTTGCTATATAAGGTGATATTCACAGGTTCTGAGAATTAGGATGCATGCCTATCTTTTAGGGAGTCACCGTTCTGCCTACTACATTTGGGGAATAAATTGCCTTGTCCAGCATCTATGAAATTTTTTGCTAGTTGATAACCCAGCTAAGACTAGCTGGTTTTTTCCAGTGATATGAAAACATGTTATATAAATATGATCAAAATCATACAAAGAACCAGATACTTACCTTTTATTTCTGTGTGTGTTGACATCAGTGTTAACTGACTTGTCGCCGCTAGACTTTGTAATTTTTTTGTGAAAGTCTATGTTTTCCCTCATTACTTTTTAAATGTAAGGTTTACTGAGATATAACATACACAAAATAAAATTCGCCCATTTAGGTGTATGGTTCCATGACATACATGGTTCTTGACAGACATATACGGTCACGTATGCCACGGAAGCCACGTTACAGAACACCTCTAGAACCCCACGTTCTGTCCTGCTGGTCCTCCACCGTGAGCGCTGGAAGCAAGTGGTCTGGTTTCACTCCTTCACACTTTGCCTTTTCAACAATGCCATAGAGCCAGAATTATACAGTACAGAGCCTTTTACATGTCACATGTTTTACTTAAAGTGATGCTTTTGAGATTCTCTCACGTTGTTAAATGTATCAAGCAGTTTGTTCCTTTTTTACTGCCGTGTAGTATTTCAGTATATAGGTATATCACCACTTATCTCTCTCCCAGGTGATAGTCACCCGGGTTGTTGCTGGTTTTTCACAATTATGAGTCAAGGTACTCTAAACGTTTGTTTATAGTTTTTTTGTGTGAACATATACTTTAATTTTCTTTGGAAAAATATTCAGGAAAGAGCATTGCTGAGTTGTATAGAAAATGTATATTTAACTTTCTAAGAAATTCTCGCAGTTTTCCAAAGCGGCTGCACCACGCTCTATGCCCACTTGACAATGTCTGAGGGGTCCAGGGCCCTGGCAGCCTCATCAGCCCTTGGTGATGCTGGTTTTTGTTTCTACATCTAGTAGGCGTGTTGTGGTACCTCAACGTACATTTCCCTGACCGCTAATTGTGTTGAAAGCCTTTTTATGTGCTTATTTGCCATCTGTATCTCTTTGGTGAAGTTTTCCTTTAATTCTTTTGCCCATTTTTAATTAATGTTATTTGTTTTCTTATTAAGTTATGAGAATTTTTATGTATTCTGGGTACTGGTGCATTGTTATATATACATTCTGTGCATATTTTCTCACAATTTGCAGCTTTTGTTTCCATTTTCAAATTGTTTTTTAGGCAGCTGAAACTTTTAATTTTTATGAAATCCAGTTCTATCCATTTTCTCATGCTTTTTGTGTCCAAAGAAATCTTCGTCTAACTTCATGTCTCAAAGATTTTCCCCATTGTTTTTGTCTACAGACTTTATAGACTTAGGATTGTACAGACTTGGGATTTTACACTTGGCTCTAGGATGTATTTAGAGTCGGTTTTTATATGTGGCATGTGTTATAGGTTGAGGTTCATTTTTTGCATATGGATGTCCAAATTTTCCAACAGCATTTTTTGAAAATTCTCTCTCCTTATCCTGGTACCTTTGTCAAAAATCAATTGACCATTTATGTGTGGGTCTCTTTCTGGACTCTTTTCTGTTCTCTTGGGTGGGTTTGTCCTTTCTAGTACCACATTGTCTTGATCATTTTAGTTTTATAGGAAGTCTTGAAATTAGATGGGATAGTCCTCTACTGTGAGATAATGGGAAAAACACAGACAGTCAGACACACAGACAGACACACACACAGGTCTCTGCTGGCCTGGTTCCTGGCACAAACCTCCTGAAATCTTCACAATTTCCTAAGTGATAAGAACACTGGGAGGATTTTTCTTCTGATATTTGGTCTTTGACCCTGGTTCCTACCCAAACCCCTAAATCCCTTGGAGTTTCCTTGGTGATAGGTGACTCTGGCTGGGCTCCTGGAAAGGGGCTGGCCACCAGAAAGACCAAGCCATGGTTAGAAGCTTGGAATTTCCAGTCCAATTCTCCATTTTCCACAGAGAGGACAGGGGCTGGAAATGAAGTTAATTAGGGATCATGCCTATGTGATGAAGCCACCATAAAAATCCCCAAAGTATGGGGTTCTGAGAGAGTCCAAGTTGGTGAAACTGTGGGTGCTGGGAGAGAGGTGCCCCTGGAGAGGGTGTGGAAGCTCTGTGCCCTTTCCCTACACCTTGCCCTATACATCTCATCCATCTGGATGTTGTGTATCATTTGTCATAATGTTTTATAATTAACTGTAAGTATAGATGCTTCCCCAAGTTTTGTGAGTGATCTAGCAAATGATCAAACCCAAAGGGAAAGTGTGGGAATTCCAATTTATAGCTGGTCAGTCAGGAGTCCAGGTGACAACCCGGGACTTGCAATTGGTTTCAAAAGTGGGGGAGGGGTGCAGTCTTGGGGGACTGAGCTCTTAACCTGTGGGATCGGATGCTGCTATGTCCAGGCAGATTATGTGGGATTGAGTTGAATCGTAGGGTGCCCCGACAGTGTTGCAGAGAATTGCTTGGTGTGGAGAACACCCGCACATCAAGTGTCGAAGTGCGGTGAGTGTGGTAGTAGGGTGAGGGTAAAGGAGACAACTTTCTTCTTATTTTTCAAGTGTTGTAACTATTTCAGGGCTTTTGCTTTTCTAACATATTACTTATAGAATCAGCTTGTCATTTTTTTTCAAAAAGTCCTTCTGAGATTTTCATTGGGTTTGCAATGAAATGATTCCTTATTTTAATTTAAACTATTCATGTTTTTGGTAATAGAAATTACATTTTTTTCAAATTTTGGCATTGGCTAAATTTACTAATTAGTTCTAGTAGGCTGTTTTTTTGTGTGAATTCTTTAGAATTTTCTATGTAGATAACCATATTTACTGGATACAGAGGCAATTTTGGTTCTTTTATTTCAATTTGTGTGCCTTTAATTTCTTTTGCTTTATTGCATGGACTAGGGCCTGTAGTAAGATGTTAAGTAAGAGTGATTAAGAGTAAGAGTGAGTAAGAGTAAGTAAGATGGTAAGAGTGAACGTACTTGCTTTGTTTC
>VMDR010020685.1:0-17382 GCA_007922815.1 Macrotus californicus | reverse complement strand
AGGTGAGTTTTGCTTGTCGGAGTTAAACATCAAATAAAAGTCGTTATTAATATTTATCTAAATACTAGAAGAACATGTTTTGGCTAAATTGATAAAAATGTACATTTGAAAACTTAATTAAAAATGCACATTAATTTTAAACCCAAATCTGAATAGTCATCCAGGTTTGAAGCTTCCTGTGGGGTCACAGACTTTGCTGTGTTCAACTTCTCCTGCCTAATCCTGCTTGATTCTCTTCCTCTGCTTGTGTTAGTCTTTCAAAGACCCCCAAATGAATGTGCTGCTTGCTAATCTCCCTATCCATCAGGGAGCCTGACCTGCAAAGATGGGTACAGAAGTTGTACAGAAAAGCAGAGGCTAACAACGGTTTCTAGAGCTGAATCCCATGCCAGCCAGCTGGTCATACAGGAGCCCACAGCCCCTGCATAAGGTAGCAATACAATTGTGAAAACTTTTACCAGTTTTGAACTAAAATTGATGGCAAACTGATACAAGAAATGTACTAGGAAGCACAATGTATCAGGCATTTGAGAAATATAGGGGAATTAGAGATTGCTGGAGGCATTAGATAATGTACTACAAGATAATAAAAGGCACAAAGTGATTAACCAGCAATTAAAGGTGAGACATGAAAAACAAAAGGCCTTCTGGAGCACATCAAGAAATTCTCCTCTCTTGTGGGCAAAGAGCAGGGAAATCTGAGGACTGGGTCCAGTAGCAGAGCTCCAGAGAAGGTTGAATTCTCACCCTACCCAAGGCTGCAATAATGGGAACCTAACAGCTGAGATGGGGACCTCCAGGTTGATGCACTTAAAAATATTAAATCCTCAAAATCCACTAGGGCTCTGAAGTTGCAGAAGTGGACAATACTGGTAGAGACAGCACATCCCCCTTCCCCCCACCCCTGGCCTTGCAAAATAATGTGTGCCTCCTTTGGTCTCTTCCCACCCTTTCTCCTGCCACCAGACCAGTAACCAGAGTGAGCTCACAACACAAATGCCACTCCTACCAAGGGAGGGAAGGGACTAGACCCTGAAGGGCTGGCAGGACCTAGTTAACATGTGCCAGCAAGCTCTGAGAGAGTACATGTGAAAGTAGACTCCTGAGTGCCAAATCAGGGGCTGCTAGGATGTGAAGTGGGATAAGGACAGAATTTGTAAGATGGGAATGCTTTCTTGGAATAAAGGATTTAACACTGTGGCAGAGACCTCAAGGCTGACATATCCTTGGGATGGTTCTTGGTCTGGATCATCACTTTCTCAAGCTCCTAAATGAAGTGGAACTGCCAAGTGTGCTGTGGCAGAGAATGAAAGAAAGGATCAAAAGTGGGCAGAGTGAATATACTGTAACACAGGAAACCCTGTCCCACAACCATGGTTGGAGGGAGGGCCCGGAGCATATTCCGTTCATTAAAACAGTAGGAGATGCACTGAGAAGGCCTCAAACATCCCTGAGATACTCTCCTCCTCTGTAGGTCTGGGCACTTGTAAGAGAAGCCATTACAGGACTGGACTCTTTGATAAATATGAGGATATAGGTTTTAGAAACAAAAAAAGTGAAGTGGCAGCATTTACCCACCAGAAGCAAGGAGGCAACTGCCAGCAAAGGTATTAATCTATATGACCAAAAAAAAAAATCAAGATGGATAGATAGAGGGCTAAGCTCAGACATCAAAATAAAGAGTTATGATCTCTTGCTCAGTTTTTGGACTTTAGCCTAGTTTTGGCCCATAAATTGCTGGCTGAAGAAGGCCAGTTCCCCTGGAGAAAAGATCATGCTACATCTTGGGAAATGCATATAGAAATGAATCTCCCAAGACAATTCCAAACAGACCTCTGGCCATTTACTATGGAAACTATATACTGGGGAAAGAACAATACCCACAGAGTTTAGGAACTCTTAGACACACAGGGAGTAAGCTGGCTTTGATACCCAGGCATGTAAAACATCAGGATGGTCATGATCCAGTTCACAGTGAGTTCACTGGGTTCATAGACCTACCTGGTAAACATTTTTCTAATCACCAAATGCATAATTGAAATGGACACACTTAGTGGTTGGCAGAATCCCCACATTGGTTCCTTGGCCTGTGGGATAAGAACTATTACAGCACGAAAAAGCAAGTGGACACCCCTTCCATCCTGTTAAAATCAGGCAATATAGGAAATCAAAAAGAATATTGTATCATGGAAAAAATGGCAAAGATTAGAACCACTCCTAAATATTTAAAGGATGCAGGAGTGATGGTCTCATCATATCTTCATTTAACTCACAAGTCTGGGCTATACAAAAGCCAGATGGATCCCGAAAATAACCCACTCAAGCTTAACCAAATATTTACACTGATTTTACATTGGGCCAGCTGTGGTGTCTCTGATAGAGCAGATTAACAAGTCCTTAGCCACATGGGATACAGTCATTAATCTGGTAAATATTTTCTTTTCCATTTCATCAGAAAGGCAGATTGGAAATAGTCTGCATTCACTTGGAGTAGACTATAATATACCATAAATACTATATGTATAGTCTTGCCCCAGAACTAGGTTTACTTTCTTGTTCTCTGTCCTAATATAATCAGACTTTCCTCTAGAATTTCACCCTGGCTCACTATCTGTCTAGACAAGCAATATGTAACAAGTACGCTAAAGACCTTAGTAAAACACATGTGTTCCAGAGAGCATAAGACAAAACCTAGTCAAGATTCAGGAGTCAGCCCTATCAATAAAATGTTTAGGGACATTGCTCTGGGACATGCCAGACTTCCTCTCTCCAAAGTAAAGGGAAAACTATTGCATTATATGCTTCCCACCATGAAGAAGGAAGCTCAGTGCCCAGTGGGCTTCTGAGGTTTCTGGAGGAAGAATATTTCACATCTGGGAATACTATTCCAACCAAAATATTGGGTAAATGAATGGATGTCAGCTGAACATGAATATGTTTAACAAAAGGTCCCCACTAAAGGGCAAGGTAACCTGCTTCTTGCCCACATGATCCAGCAGATCTTATCGTATCTGTGATGGAAAAAGACAACATGTGGAGTTTATAGCAAGTCGTAAGAGGAGATCATAATATAGACCTTTGGAGTCCAAGATTAAGGCATGCCTTCTGCAGTGAAAAATTATATACTTTTTGAAAAAGCAGTTTCTGGAATGCTACTGGGCCCTATAAGCAATGGAGCAATAAGTTACCATGTGGTCAGAGCTTCCACCACTAGTTAGGGTCTGTCAGACCCGTAGGTTGTAAGGTCAAGCAGGCCCAGCAGCAATCCATTGTAAGATGGAAATTGCATATCCAAGGTCAGGCATGAGCAGCACTGGGGGAATAAGGAAGTTGCATGATCAGGTGTCCAAGGCCCTCTTGGCATTCACCACTATTGCATGAGTCGCTCTCCCTCAGCTCACATCTATGGCCACATGTGGGGGAGAGGGAAGGAGTGATTCTTTATAAATGGCTTATGGAGAAGGATAAAAGCTGAAGTCGGTTCATACTTGTAGCAGTTCAATATGCCAAAGTTGACAGCAGCTGCCCTGAAGCTGCATTCATGGGTTGTCTTGAGAGACAAGAATAAGGGGGAGACTTCCGGCCAAGATGCAGGCATAGGTAGATACATTTTGCCTCGTCGCACAACTGAAAAAAGGACAACAAAAAATTTAAAAGTAAAAAATAACCAGAACTGCCAGAAAATCAAACTATATGGAAGTCTGAGAACCAAGGAGTTAAAGAGGAAACATTCATTCAGTTGGGTAGGGGGGCAGAGATGGGCAGTGGGGGCAGAGAGGACACTCAGCAAGGCAGCAGCTGGAGGACTGGGCGAACGAGGCAGTGGCTGGCGGAGCAGGCAGTCCCACATATGTGTGTGGATAAACTGGGAGGAACAACTATGGAGCAAGATATACTGTGCAACCCAGGGTTCCAGGGTGGGGAAATAAAGCCTCAAAACCTCTGACTGAAAAAACCTGTGAGGTTGTGGTGGTGGGAGAAACTCTCAGCCTCACAGGAGAGTTCATTGGAGAGACCCATAGGGTCCTAGAATATACACAAGCCCACCCCCCTGGGAATCAGCACCAGAAGGGCTCAATTTGCTTGTGGGTAGCAGAGGAAGTGACTGAAAACCGGCCAAGGACCAAGCAAGCAGCATTTTTCCCTTCTTGGACCCCTCCCCTACAGACAGCACCACAACGCAGTGACAGGGGTTGCCCTGCCCTGGCAAATACATAAGGCTCTGCCCCTTACTGCGTAACAGTTGCACTGAGACAAAAATATGGCCCAAATGAGAGAACAGATCAAAGCACCAGAAAAATACAGCTACGCTATGAAGAGATAGCCAACCTATCAGATGCAGAGTTCAAAACACTTGTAATCAGTATGCTCACAGAAATGGTTGAGTATGGGCATAAAATAGAAGAAAAAGTGAAGGCTGTGAAAAGTGAAGTAAAGGAAAATATACAGGGAACCAACAGTGAAGGGAAGGAAACCAGGACTCAAATAAACAGTTTGGACCAGAAAGAAGAAATAAACATTCAACCAGAACAGAATGAAGAAACAAGAATTAAAAAAAAAATGAGGAAAGGCTTAGGAACTTCTGGGACAACTTTAAATGTTCCAACATCTGAATCATAGGGGTGCCAGAAGGAAAAGAGGAAGGGCAAGAAATTGAAAAGTTATTTGAAAAAATGATGGAGAACTTCTCTAATCTGACAAAGGAAATAGACTTCCAGGGAGTCTAGGAAGTTCAGAGAGTCCCAAAGAAGTTGGACCCAAGGAGGAACACACAAAGGCCCATCATAATTACATTACCCAAAATTAAAGATAAGGAGATAGTCCTAAAGCAGCAAGAGAAAAGGAGACAATTACCTACAAAGGAGTTCCCATAAGACTATCAGCTGAGTTCTCAAAAGAAACCTTGCAGGCAAGAAGGGGCTGGAAAGAAGTATTTGAAGTCATGAAAGGAAAGGACCAAGATTACTCTATTCAGCAAAGCTATCATTTAGAATGGGAGGGCAGATAAGGTGCATCATGAGCAAGCCCTTCTTATATGAAATGTTAAAGGGACTTATCTAAGAAAAAGAAGATCAAAAATACAAACAGTAAAATGACAACAAACTCACAACTATCAACAACTGAACCTAAAAGACAAAAACAAAAACAAGAACAAAAACCAACTAAGAAAACAGGAACAGGAACAGAATCACAGAAATGGAGATCACATGGAGGATTATCAGCGGGGAGAGGAAGGGGAGAAAAGTTACAAGGAATAAGAAGCATACATAGTAGGTTCAAAATAGACAGTGGGAGGTTAAGAACAGTATAGGAAATGGAGAAGCCAAAGAACTTACATGTATGACCCATGGACATGAACTAAGCATGGGATGGGGAATGCTGGTGGGAGGGGTGGTACAGGTCAAGAGGAATAAAGGGGAGAAAAAAATGAGACAACTGTAATAGCATAATCAATAAAACATACTTCAAAAAAATAACAAGGGGGAAATTCCTCCAATGTCCCAATGAACAGAGCTTTGAATGGTGCACTTGATCATTCACTCTGTGTGGAAATAAAAGCGACCCAAAGTTAGACTGTATATGGACTGCTGTGGACTGAATGTGTCCCCCCAACATTATTATGTTGAAGTCCTAATCCTCAATGTGACAGTACAGTTGACCCCTGAACACTGTAGGAGTTAGAGGTACCAACTACCTGGTAGTGGAAAATCCACATAACTAAAGTCAGCCCTCTGCACATTTAGATTCCCAACCACTATTGGACTGAAAATACAGTTGACCCTTGAACAACACAGGTTTGAAGTGTATGAATCACTTATATGCAAATTTAAATTATTTTTAAATTTAAAATTAGAAAAATTTTTAAAGTTTGTACATAAGTGGACCTGCAGAATTCTAGCCAGCATTGTTCATGAGTTGACTATATTTGAAGATGGATCTTTGCATGGTAATCAGAGCTAGAGTTGGCAACTATAATGTTGTATTATTATTATTATTTTGTAATGCAAGTGCCTGACTTAAACTTTGATTGCTGAGGCATCCACTTCAAGGATAACTATCTCAAATAAACACATTGCCAGCCAAGACCAGGCACACACCCAATTCCCACTCCCCAAATTTCCCCTTTACCCCCAAAACACTACTGAAGCCTCTATGTTTTAAAGATCTGGGTTGACCATTTGAGACAGTTGGTTTTTTTCTCTTCCCTGAGCTTTAAATTCTCTCTCTTATGTTTTAAATTCACCAATAAAGAGTAAGCCCCCCAAATGCTAGGTCCCAATCTTCAACTCAATAGTAGCAAAAGCCTAGGCCCGTGTGTACTCCCTCTCTACCTTCAGCTTCCCTGTGTGGCCCCACGTGTGCTGTGTAATTTCCAAGTCCAGTAAGTAATAAACCTTTCTTTTTTTCAAAGTTTCCAAATGGTTATTGCTGAAAGACATCTTGTAATCATAATAAGAACCACAAGGGCCAAGGGGTGGCCTAGCCACAACATTGGTTATCAGTAGCTGAGATGTGTACACAACAGCCATGAGGGTGGGGCCCTCTTGATGAGATTAGTGCCCTTATATAAAGAGAGTCACAAGATCAGTCTCTGCCAGCCACGATCCACTCTCATCAACCCCACTCCCCTCATCCCACAGGTACACACTGGGAAGGGCCATGTAAAGAGAAGACAGAAATCTGCAGACCAGACAGAGGGCCTTTACCAGACACAAATCTGTTGGCACCTTGATCTTGGACTTCTAAGCCTCCAGAACTGTGATAAATTAATATTTGTTGTTTAAGCCACCCAATCAGTGGAATTTTGTTATAACAGCCTGAACTAAGACACGAATTCATGGAGACTGCCTTAACTGGTTGTCTAGAGGCCTGGAAGGAGGATAACTAGAAGAAAAGAAAGGTGGAGGTCTGGTTTAGGAGCATGTGGATCTATGGGAATGGGTCCAGAGAGTGAAGATCTCTACATCACATGTCAGCACTTATAAAAGAGCATCTACTACAGAAGAGGCACTAAATAACAAAGGAAATAGAGTGACTTAGTCAGATGATGACATCCCTCTTCTGTCATTGGCTACCTGAGTGCTAGCACAATGAATACATGAATGAACCGGCCATGGTGTAGGGATGGCAATTATGTATGGGACCAACAATGTGCCTTCCACTCAAAAATGCTGATCTAAGTATTGCTACTGTCAAATGAGCACCCTGACAACAACACAAACCAATGTCGAACTTCTGATTCAGCATAATCCCCTGAAAAGCCACATGGTGCCAAGGTAACTACATTTGACCCCTTTCATCCTACAAAGAACAGAAATTCATTTTGACTATAATCAACACATATTTCTGGTGAGGATTCTCATTTCATGCCCATACAGCCTTAGCAGGCACCAGTAACAAGGGCTCACAAAATACTTAATCCACATAACATCACATCAGAACTAGGGGCCTCTTTAAAGAAGAGGAGGTATGGCATTGAACACATGACCTTTGGATCTGTTAATACTGTCCCATACTATGCCACCAGAGACTGCTAGTCTAATACACTGATGCAAGGCCTTTTGAAGGCACAACCTAGGTGCCAGTTCAGAGACAACAGACTGTGAGAAAGAGGCACTCTCAAAGGTTCAGTATATACTCTAAGTCAATGATCACTATATAGTGGTGTATCCCTAACAGGTAGAACATGTAGTTCCAGAAACCAAGGGGTTGGAGTAGGTGGGGTGCTACTTATCATTATTACCAGTGACCTTCCTTGGGATTTTTTTGTTTCCCATCCTTGTACCTTTAAGTATACTGGTCCTCAAAAAGAAGTGTTTCTACTTGGGGATAAATCAGGAATTGCATTAAACTTTAAATTATGGAAACCTCTGGGAACTCTGGACTACTCATTGCAAAAAGGACAAGCAACCAAGAAGGGTCACTATCTTGGCAGATTATCAGGAGGAAGTCAGGCTTCCTTTACACATGCAAAGAAGCACAGAATGTTTGGCACCAAAGCAATTTATTTAGGCATCTTTTATTATACCCCTGCACAATTTTGCCTGTAAATGAATAAATGCAGCAGCCACAGGTTAGAAGAAAATAATGACCAGCCTAAGAGCCCTCAAGAATGAGATAAGCCATCAAGACCAGCAGAAGTGCCAGCTGAGGGTGAGGTAAACCCACATTGGATAGTAGATAAGTCAGATAATGGGCACCAGTCATGGCCTTGAGTTTATTCCAGTAAAAAAGGCCCAGCAGAATTCCAGTGAATCTGAGCAAGGGGTGGACTATAGGGAATACTGTGATGCCTTGACCAGATCCTCCCCCTGTGACAGACGGAATGGCTTACTCCTCAAGCTGTTAGAAGTGCTGCTGGATAATCTGCTCCCCTTAGCTGGCAGCCCTCTCCAAATATTGCCCTCTACTGAATAGTCTTACCTGGCTAAGTTACTCCCTTTGCCTGGGGACAGACTGAATCTGCTAATAACTTGTCAACGCAGGGAAGGGTACTGTATCCCGGCCTCTTTGTCCCAACTCAGACAACTTTGAAGAGCCATCCCAGCTTCAGACCTCCCCATGGGGTCAGCTGATGCTTTTTAACATAATTACATTACTGTTCACCTCTTCCCTCAGCCCAACCTTCCCTCCTTCCTTCCCTTCCCTTTATACAGATTAATTCTGAGAGCACTTTATGGTACATTTCCCAAACACTAATCTCCTGTGGGTCAGCTTCCTGGGAATCCCTATCTGCAATAAATAGGGAAGGAAGTTACATGGACAAGCACATTACTGCTATGGAAATTGGGGTGCAGTTTCCCTACGGTCCCTCTCAAAAACTGTGCTGCACCTGTTTCAGAATTTTGCTATTAAGGAATGATGGTGTAAGAGTATTTATATACCAATTCCTACCCTTTGTTGGCTGAAGGTTCTAAAACTCTGGTACTTTCTTCCTGTTCAGTGTGTGGGGTGGGGAAGCTCCTGCAGCTTGAGAACATCATCAGGAAGCCATACCCTACAAGAGGGACAGCCCCTAGGGTAGATGCAGGGGTTACAAGGGGAACATTGACATCATCTGCAACAGAGGTTGTGTGGAGCCATGTGATGTATTTCTGTTGAGGGAGAAAAGCTAAATTATATTTGTGAGTAATAGTAGAATGAACCCCAAATGACCACTGGAATAAAGCAGCATAAGTTGAGGCCATGAGGAGGGAAAACATTTAATAAGTCTTTGTTATCATGTATGTTCAGTGTGGAGTCCATGAGACACAGGAGGGAGAGGCGCTTGGGTGCGATAGGGTTGCTGTGGAGGAGAGGCACATCATGATCATGTTTTCTGGACTTACAAGCACTTCATGGCTCTTGTCCTGGAAGGGAGGTAAAGGGAGGGAAGGCATGGTCTTGCCCTTCTCTGATGTGGTGGAATGTCACAGGTTTGGGGGCCACCCTGCCTCCCTGTGCCAGGCACTATGATTGAAGTATGGAGAGAACAACTGGGCCTCAGAGATCAGCTCTGTGGTCTGAGCTACGTTATTCTCTGTGAAACTCTCTAAACTGCCATTTCCTCACTTATAAAATGAAGATAATAATTCCTATTTCATGGGGTCGTTGAGGGGTGTCAAAGAATGCAAAACAGCTGACATAACTTGGCAGACGGGTGCTCACTAAACGTTCACTGCCTTTTCCTAAAAAAATGTTTTCAGGGTGAATGAATGAATGGATTTAAACTTACCGGAAAAATTCAGTAGCATCACATGAATGAAAAAGTTGTCATGAAGGAGTTAATGAAGGATTGTGTTGTCATGAAGGGTCATATTGTTAGGAGCCACATTAGCTTTATGAGTTTTCATTTCAGTGAAATTGTCAGAGAGGGCTTCTAAAAGGCTCCAGTATGAACACTATTTTAATTTAGTTTTAGACTATAGTACATCTAAATGGAAACAAAGAGACAGTCACAGTGATAATTGATTAGGGCACTTGGAATCTGTTTATTATTAGTGTCTTTAAAACGCCTTTTTGAGTCAAAACCACTCTACTTGATCTTTTTATGACTTTGGAATTTAAGAGCATGTTCCAGTTCTTCAGAGTTGTTTCTGAACTAGTTTTTAATGTATTATTATATCCCAAGTGGGAGAATAAAAAACTTATTCCCACTAATTTCTCCTCTGTTGAGTATAATCCATCTTTCCATTTGTTCCTCATCCATTCTACCCTCTCACTGAAATGTAGTTTTGGAAAGACTAAAATAACTTACCCAAGACTACTGGGTGAAAGAATTTCAGGATCAGTTTTCAAAATGTTCATTCATCTTCCTGAAACTTCAAATCCTTACAGTTGTCAGCTATAACTACAAATCCCTGAATTTGTCATCACCATATATTTTTAGAGAAATTGCAGAATGTCCTTATGCTGTGAGGATTGAAAAAATAGTTTCAACTGAGGGAAGACTTGAGAAAGTCACATACACACCAAAAGAAACAGAAAGAGCCAATCTATGGAAGGCCACCAGGGAAGCAGAGGAGGGGAAGGCAAGTACAGGTTGTTTGTGGTGAGAAGTGCAGGAGGTGGGCTTTGGGCTTTGTAGTCTGCTAATTGCTACGTCAAATTAATTTTCAGTCAGAAGTGGCCCAAAGCCATCTCAATTTATTTGCAATTGGCCAGCAGTAATTATAATAAAAACCATATAATAGCTAATATTTCCTGGGATAATGCTCAGTAAGGTACCTTGTATTAATACTTTGTGATATTAATATATTTGTATTAGTACTTAGTAAAGTACTTTGTATTAAGTGTATATTTACTAAGTAGTAAGTATAGTGTTATGTGCCTATTGTGTATTATGTGCTTTATAAGCATTATCTCAATTAATCCTCACTCTTGCCCAATGAATTAGGCTCTTTTGTACCCATATTACAACACATGAGGAAAATGAGGCTGACATATGCCATGTTAATCAGGGTTCTAGCAGGAAAAAATGACCTCCATAAAGGGTTTAAACAAAGTGTTTAATGAAGAATCCCTCTGGCCTCCTTTATACAATTGTGGGCAGAGCCAAAAGGGACCAACAGGTGAACCAGCTGTGGAAGAGGGTCCATTGCCCAAATCATGGCCCTGCCCAGGGAGTTGGTGAAGGAGTGGGACCAACTTCCTGCCCTCATATCTGCCAGTTCCTCCCATTTGCTAAGCCATCCAGATGCCAGAGGGAAAGGTAGTCCAGTTGCTGCCTTTGGTGGAGGTGAGCCTCCCAGGGCACAGAGCAGGGTGGGGAAAGAAGGAAGGTGGATTTGGAAGGGTCAGTGGGAAGTAACCTCTGCTGTATGGCTGCATGACTTGCTCACGGCCAGTCAGTCAGAATGATTTGAAAACTCAAGCTATGTGGCACATCACAGGTCCAAACAAATTGCTTCGTTATTGTTTGTAACATGGGTCCTGGAACTGAAATAGAATATCTTACCCATCCATGGTCTACCTGTGACAAGTTCAACCTTCATCCTACTGAGGCTGAAGAGAAGAAAGTGGAGACCAGAGGTGGGTAGAGCTAGCTGACTCCCAGAGCTCTCTTCGTGGTAATGAGAAGGGCTAGTCTTCTTTGATGGTTATGATCTTAGGGGCTAAAGAAACCTTCTACATAAAACAAAATTACCTTCCTACTTTCCCTCAAGGCTGGGAAACCTGTTTCAATAAATAAGACCAAGTTGTTTAGTTTCACCACCATCCAAGTTTAAACTTTGATCCCTTCTTGTTCACTCAACAGAGATATCAAAGGTAAAGGGAAAATATAATTGGCAAAGGGGTAAATATACTTGGAAAGTGTATTTTGCTGATAATAATGATATTATATTTCAATTAAACAAAGACATGTAAGCTTTGTAGCTTACTAATTTACATTTAAATGCATTAACTCAAGGAACTTTTAATGCCAACCTGTGAGGTAAGCAAGGCAGATATTGTGGGCATGACCTCCGTTTACAGGCAATTCTTAAGCCTTGAGACCTATAAAATCACTTTTTTGAAATAAATTTCTCCCTCTCTCCATATCTATATCTCTATATATCTATATCTAATCTTTACATATAATTTTTTATAATCTTTAGGGACTCATAAATATACTCGTATGTATGTGTGTATAGCACTATACCAATCAGGTAAGAATTTTTGTGCACCAGCCCTGGTGGAAGCAGAAAAAGCATTATGAGTAAATGACAAGTTTTAGAAGAGAAATGCTGAAAAAGTCACCCCTGCCACCTTCCTCATTACTGATACCCCAGTTTAAATCAGGCCTGAATTAGAAGGAAGCTTTATTTTGGATTAGAGATTTAAAAAATCCCAGTCCTGTCTAATACAAACATTTCAAACTTGTAAACATATTTGAATTCTTTATTAATCCCTGAGAGTAACCAGAACAACTACGGCATCTGCTGAAGATTTGACCCAAGTCTTGTAAAGCACAACGGTAGCAAAGAAGAAAGCTGCCTTCTGCACATCTCTGAAAGCTCTGCTCCTTCATCAGATAGACGCCGAGGTCATGGGGACATGCAAGGGCAGGGAGTTTGGTGGCAGGGGCAGAGGGACTGGGTTGGGGAATGAGAGGTATTGGAGAAATGAAGATGGTGAAAGTAAAAATTTATTTTTTTTAAAACAGGACATTCTCTTTGGCAAAGTTTGGTTGTTAAGGTGAAAGAAGAGAGGGGAATCAGCTGGAAATGGATGTGCAATCAATGGAGAAGTTTCTTCTTTTAAAGAGAAAATAATGGAAATGTGTTTAAATACTATGTGGATGACCTAATAGAGAGGCAAAAGTTAAGAGACAGAAGACAGAAGAGACAAGACGTGGCATATCATCCCAAAAAGGAGGGGAGAGGGAAGGTCCCAGGTACGGGGGGAAGACATTGGCCTTGGATGGGAAGGAAGGCACCATTCACCAGAAAGGAAGAAGGAAAGAATGGGTAAAAATAGGAGGGGTTGTGTGAATCTAGAAATGCTAAAATATTTTTTTCTAGATTAGTTGCAATTTTTTCTTATAAAATTAGAAATAATATAAAAGCATAAAATAAAAAAAATGGACCCATCTTTCCACTGATTCTGTCTTGCATGCTAGTGGCCAATAGATACTTGAGAATCCAATAAACGGATAAACCTTGACATCCTTTTTTTTAATAATGATTGATGACATTTTTAAGCAACATTACTGAAAAGAAGGTTTTGAAAATCCCAAATGATCACTTCCAGCTAGCTTTTTGTACCACCTATAAATAAATCACTTTAAGTTTGGAAGTCCCCTACTCAAACGTAAACAGGACACTCTCTGCAGCTCACTTTACTCATTTTTTCTTTCTTTTCTTTCTTTTTTATTAGCATCAGTCAGCAGGGCCCAAAACTTCCTTCACTTTGTGAGTGAAAGTTAGAGAAAGCAGTGGGTGTTTGGAGTCCCTGTGGACAGGTGCCAATTTGCATTTATGGTCTCTGATCATTACTCAGCACAGAACGTTCACAGTCTGTTCTGCTTTTTGAAGAAAGACAGTGTCGACACAAAAGGTACAGAAATTACACAAAATCCCATGTACCCATCACAGAATCAACAAATCCAAACATTTAGTCATATTTACTTCAAATTTTACTTTTTCTTTTTATAAAAAGGCATAAAACATAACTAATAAGTTGAAGTTTCCTTGAGTATGGAAAAGCTGACAGAGAGACAGAATGAAGATATAGTAGAGCAAAAGGATAATCTGCTGACCAATGCCCCTAGAAGCAACGGGTGGGTCCTGGCAGTTTTGAGGAGAAAATGGTGACAGGTGACGTTGCACAGGTAAAGATATTAGCCTAGGGCAGTAAGGGTTCTCCTCTTGGTTTTAGCAGGAGGAAAGGGGCAAAGGATGGCTGTCAATTCAGAGTTGGTGGCAGGAGATTGAGATAATTTTTGTCTCATGATTTCTAGTTCTTTTTCTGTGAGATTGAAGCCTGTTTAAGTCCATTCATTTGTTGAGAGTGAAGAGGGAGCTTGCGTGCTCTGGAGCCTGGGGAAAATAGAGATTTGAAACAATCCTTGGTACAGGAGGCAAAACAGGACCTGATATGGTTCTAGCTCAGCAAATTGCTTCCTCTGGGACTTTAGTCAAATCTCCCGATTTTTTTCTGTAAAATGATAGAAGTAAGATAAATAGTTTCTAAGGTTTTCTCAGGTCATAAAACATGAGTCCTACCTCCCAGTTCACCCAAACCATTGGAAAGGCTTCCCAAGACTTCTCCCAGAATTTTCAGATTAGGAGTGCTCCAAGGTTCAGTCACCTTTATGATGTGGTTCTATTTCATGGGCTGGTAGACTTGGCTGGTTGAAAAATTTCAGTGTGTATCTCCCCCTGTTAACAAATGTCACTTTGTCAGCATTAACTTCATTATTCATGGAGACATTTTCTTTTTGGAGCAGAAGGTGGTAACAATCAGTCCAAAGCCTTGAATATTTCATGCCATGTCAAGAACCATAAAAATCATCAAATATCACCACTGAAAAGGATTTTTCAGTCTTCAAACATTTATTCAGATTTGGGGTTCATATGGATTATTGCAAGAATTGCATTGGCAGGTTTTTCACCCTCTGTGATTTTTGTGCACAGTCCTATGTTCTGACCTATGCCAAAATAGATTTCACTATGACAAGTCTAAACTCCCAGGAATATTGTGTTGGCATGGTCACTGTCACTGTCTTCATCAGTGTGACAGCAGGCAGACGTCTTCTACTGTTTCAGTGCAGCTCAGAATAGTACAAACCTCCTTACAAACTTAGTTTAGCAGCAGAAATAATTTTAAAAAGTTGTTTGCCAGTCCTTCCTCCGGCTACCTCTTGGTTGGCTGAAGTTTGCCCTCTGGTAAATTTCTTAAGCAAGACCCTTTGGAACATTAATTCATGAGTTCTCATAAGTCCAAAACTTTGCCTTTACCCTTGAAGGGCAATTTGGCTAGCATTATCCCCACCCCAAAGGACCACAGCCATGAGCCTCCTATCCCTTCTTCACTGCATCATTGCTTCCCTTCTCACTCTGAAGAAAGCTGGCACAATTGCTTTTTCATGAGCATAGTTAACGTTATTAGTTGAAGGGCTAAGAGATATTTAAATTGACATTCACTGCAACTATACTCTATAGCCTTGGTGTTTATGGCTTTAGGAAAAGGTTGTGTCGTTCCCTGAGAACTGTTTATTAAAACAAGAACAAAGTGGTCTTGGATGAGAGTTGCTTGGAAAGATATATTTCTGATCTGTTTACTGCTTGAGAACAAAATAAGCTACTCTGTGACTCTTAACCACATATTTGGTTAGTGTTCAGCAGTAATTATTAACATTCCACGACTATCTGTCAATGAGCATTGATTCTAGTTTCCCTAGGGAGAACAACAAGAAAAACAACTACAACAAAAAAACCCCCAGAACCCCTCTCTTTGCCATGAAAGAACTTGCATAACAATATAGTATTGTCTCTATTATGGAGAGGATGGTAAATTATCTCTAACTGGGATTTTTTTCTTTAAGTTTCAACATGACTAAATGAGCAGCTAACATTGTTTGTTCAAGACAAGGATCTTTTACCGGAAACTTTGTAAAGGGGAGAAAATTGGAAGCCTACATACCACAGAGTGCTCAGGGGTGAGTGACTTCAAACAAAATAATGTTTTTGGTCTTGGAGTCACCCTATCCTGAGAAATGTTTCCTTCCAATCATTAACATTTCTCATTGAAATTTAAAATGTATCTAATTTTAAGTGAGTTGGAGAAGACATCATGGAATCGCAGACTCTTAAAGTCAGCACAAACAGCAGAAGTCATCTCACCAAATTATGTCACTCTCCAGGTGAGGAAAGAGTAATTTATCTGACCTGATTAAGAGCCTCACCAAGGTCATATAACTAATAGATGTAAGAGTGAAAGCAGGGCTAAAAACAGCTCATGCATCCTCATATAATTGTTTTTCTTTCCTGTCACCTGATCCTAATTTTGGAAGAGAAAACAAAGAAGACACGACACTTTAATTAATCAATTAATTGAGATTGTCTGAAAATCTAGTCTTTGAAGGGTCTTCATAATTTCTTTGTCCACAGGTTGCCCACTTCTTACAAAAGAGAGGCAAGAGAGGTTTTAAGAAAGCTTAGTTAAAAAATATGTTGGGGAGGGAGTTCAAGATGGCAGCATAGATCCTGAAGTCACCTCCTGCCACAGACACAGCCAGTCTGTACTTACACACGGAATAATTACCTCTGAAGGGGACCTGGAAACTGGGTGAACAGAGTCTCTGCCACAAGGGACAGCACTGTGTAGAGTAGGAGAGAGAGAGCTATAGTCCCACTATGAAAAACGCCACACCCCAGTTGTAGTTTCATGGTCAGCAGGGATCTCACAGCTACAGAACTTTTCCCTGAAGAGTGAGAAATTTGAGCTCCACATCAGGCCCTCCAATCCTTAGGTCCTGCACAGGAAAGATGAACCCCCAAAACACCTCACTTTGAAAACCAAAGGGGAATACATCCAGGAAAACTATGGAACTGCAAGAAAAAAGAAACAATTTTAAAAGGCTCATGCACAGACTTAATCCACCCAGAAACCAGCACAAAAATGCCATATAGAAAAGCAGATGGATCACAGGTGAAGGAGACCCACTTATTAATCTTGAAGCACTTGCTGGAGAGGCAGAACACAGTTGGAACTTTCCCTGGAAACTGACGCACTGGCAACAGCCATTTTTGTGATCTTTTCTGTTCAGCTGATGTCAGTTAGCAGGTATTATTTTGGAATCCTCTCTCTAGGCACCTAGCTCCAGGTGGAGCACTCCACCGAGAGCCCCACCTACCCTACATTTCAGCCAGAACTTGTAGCCAACTGGATGATAAACCTGCACAACATTCTATCTGCCCCATATCTGCCAAACTCTTATCCAGGCCTCATACTTTCCTGGGTGGGGCCAACCCTACCACCAGTTCTTCTGCAACAGTCACATTTGGGTTTCACAGATAATTGGCTAGGGGCCAGCTCCACAGCAGCTACAGCCGGACCACAACAGAAGGGTGAATGCTACCCACAGTAGACATATCCCTGGAGAACATGGCTCTGGTGGCTAGAGGGGGTTGCACTGGGCTCCAAAGGATGTCTCTTATATAAGACCACTTCTTCCAGAGTGGGAGACATAGATGACCTGCCTAATATAGAGAAATAAACGCAGAGAAGTAGGCAAAATGAGGAGACAGAGAAATATGTTCCAAGTGAAACAATAAGACAAAAACCTCAGAAAAAAATGAAACCAAATGGAGATAAGCAATCTATCAATAAAGAATTCAAAGTAGTGATCATAAGAATACTCACTGAACTCAGGAAAAGAATAGATGAACTCGGTGAGAACTGCAACAAAGAGTTAAA
>VMDR010020684.1:0-17386 GCA_007922815.1 Macrotus californicus | reverse complement strand
AGGTGCTGCAAGGTTAACTTGCCTAAGGCCACTTGACCCTTGTATAAGGTTCCAGCCCTGGTTATCTGGCTCCAGGGTCTCTGTTCTAGGGACCACAATAAGCTGCCTCTGAAGTGAGACTCAGACAAGTTACATCTTTACCTAATGATGGAGAACAATGGGAAGCTAAGACAGCAGTGCTCCATTCAAATTATGAGTAACCTGGTGCTGAGAGGAAGGTGATTGACTGACTGCACAAAGCAAGAGATGGGGGTGGGGGGGTCAACCATGTGCCACTGCTTTTTCTTCTGGCCATGTTGTCTAAGTTGAGTTTCATTTCCCCTCAGATGCTGGGCACCACTTCAAGTCCACAGGGGTCAGGCAGAGGGGAAAGGGACCCACTCTGGATATGATTCCAAAGCAAAGGGTGAGAGGTGGGGATGGCTGGGGTGCGGGGAAAAGAGAGACAACTGTACTTGAACAACAAAGGGAGGGTAAAGCAAATAGCCCAGGTACTATTCACCTGGACGTGAATTCTTAATAGTTTTTGTGCATGTGTAAAATTATAGTTTAGGTATGAGGAGAGACAGAGAGGGAGGAAGGGAGGAAGAGAGAGAGAGAAAGGAAAGAGAGAGAACCTAAATTCGAAGTGACTTCCACATTTATATAAGTGATAGGTCTTCAAATAAGTTAAGGAAATGTTTTTCTTTAATAAACATAAAGATATGGCTTTTTCAGTAAGAGTTTTGTTTTACTACAGCATGTTTTATTTTTCTTACATCTTATTTACACTGTTTTCAGTTTTTAAAAAATTTTTTATAGTTCATTTATACTTGTCCCCATTTTTCCCCCCTTACTCTCCCCTCCCCTACCCACCCCCCACCTTCTGCATTCAGTCCTCCCCAATGTTGTCTTTGTGTTGTCAGTTTTTTAACCTCCTACATGTATCTTCATTCTCAGATTGTTTTAATCAAATTAAGTTAATGTCATTCCATCCATGGAATCTGAAGGAGATCACTCTGGCTATGACATCTTTACTTATTTAGTTCCTTGATGTTTAAACCACCAAGGTTTACTCTTCATTTAATAGTTTATTTCCATAGTTAATGTATTTCATACATGTAAGTTTTGGGGTTAGTCTACTTTTACTACATGAAAAATTTCATCTTCCTTTCGAATGACTATAGAAAGCATGGTATGTCACTATAAACAACTTATCATATAGATGAATAATATGGCACTCCTAGTTTACAAAATTCCTTAACATATTATGTCCTTGCAAGGTTGTGTTAAGTCACACAGGAAGTTTAAAAGACTTACTCAAAGTCACACAACACCACAGCATGTGCCCTTGGTTTGGAGGTGCTTGTAATGTGAGTGACTCTTGTACTGGGAACACCTAGATAACTCCCTGAAGAAATTTTCTTTCTCTTGGCTTCTGTAAGGGCAAAGTCCCCCTTCACCCTCATCCCTGCATGTAAGGGAGTCTGCTAAGACTATCTCATGGGGTGTCTGAGTCACGAACCTGTGATGATGTTCCTGATGGGCTTCACCAGTGCCGTGAAGCCAGAGACTTCGGGCTGCCTGTGCTCCCACATGGGCTGCCATATAACAAGTCCGCTGGCCAGTCGGAACGTGAGGTCAGATTCCTGGGGGGAGAGAAGATCTATGTCCACAAAGTGGCCTCTAAGAACTGGTTGGAAGGACCAGTCAATGCAAGGATTAACATCATTGTCAAGATTATTTTCAAAATGGGTTGACCTTCTAGGTCTTCTCTCATCACACAAATGAGTGTTTCCAGGGTGAACCAATAGCCCTAGGTTACTGTCACAATTACTATGGAAATCATGGTGGTCTGCTTCAGGCAAAATTAACATTCAATTAAAATTAGCTTCATGCAAAGCACAAAACACAGAAATTATTGTGTCAGCAGTGACAGAGGCCTGTTTATTTCCAAGTCTTAGCAGACCTCTTTCATTGTGGTAATCATTATTATTCCTCTTAATTATTTCATTGTCCTTCTTTCTTCCTCGTAAGTTAATACCCTCAGACGCTGGCGATTTGACTTTCTATTCTCCAATCCATCTCTTCTTGCATTTCACAGGGTCAGGAATACAAATTTAGACCCTTCCTAGTGTGTTATTTTGTAATGTTGCCTTTTCAACAGTCTTCAACCCCTTGAGGGCAGGGATGTAGCGGGCATCTTCCCGCCCCCACATCCCCCATCACAATCATAATGCTTAACGCAACATTGAGAACTGGGTGCACAGTACTTGCTGAACTGTACTGACGTTACAACCCAAACTCATTCAGTTTGTCTACAATTTAAGGTCTCTTGCGGGGAGCCCATTTTGTGTTTCACCATCATATCACTTGGAGAGACTATGTTTAAGATGCATTCTCATATTGTATAAGTACAGATATATGAAATTCTTAGATTACATGTTAAACAACTCAGCCTCTCAAAATAGTGTAGCGTCGGAAGCAGAGAATAGGGTAGGAGATTAATGAACACAGCTGAGACCCAGGTACTCACTTATGGCAGTGATATGCAATCTTGGCTTGCATATTATAATCGCCTGGGGAGATTTTAAAACACAGGAGGCCCAGGTCCCACCTCCTCCCCTATCCAGATCAATTAAATTAGGGTTCCCTGTGAGGTTTTCTAAAGATCCCTCTGGTGACTCTCACATGTAGCCATGGTTGGCAAACACTGATCTAAAAAGATAGGAGCTGGGAAGAAACTGGAAACAAAAAAGTAAAGTGATTCTGCAAATGGTGAATCAGTGTAACTCAGGATCAAAAGAAGCTTCAACTGGAAAACCTGGGGAAATCCCTGAATAAATCTGCATACGGGCTAGCCATTGGGATCCAGTCACCGCCGCATTGCCCATAATGGAAAAGTCTCTAGGGCTCCCTGTGGAAGCACATTCATTGTACAAGTATATAAAACCATCTACTATGTACCTGTTACCATTCTAAATTCTGGGATACATCAGTGAACAAAACATATAAAAAATCCCTGCTCTGGAAGGAGCCTTGACTTAGGGTGGTGAACACACAATACAATATACAGATGATGTATTATAGAACTGTACACCTGAAACCTGTATAATTTTAATAACCAATGTCACCCCAATAAATTAAATAAAAATTTTGAAAAATCCTTGCTCTCCTAGTGCAAAGGAGAATAAAGTAGGTAAAGAAGTATATCAGGCGGGGTATTTCTATTTCAGACAGAATGGCCAGGGAAGGCCTTATTATATCAGTAACTTTTGAGAGAGGACCTGAAGGAAATGAAGGAGCTGCCATTCAGATATTTAAAAAAAAAGCTTTATGTGAAAAGGAATCAGCAAGTGCAAGGTCCTCAGCAAGTCTCATGTGTCAAGAAACAGCCAGGAGTAGCCAAGTGAATGACAGAACAGTAGAAAAAAATATGTTCGGAGAAGTTAGTGAGATAGGTCATACTGATGACTTCAGCAGTGACTAAGTAAGATGGGAAGTCACTGGAGGATTCTGAGTAGTGAAATGACATGATTTGATCTAAGTTTTGATAGGGTCACTCAGGCTATTGAGAATTAAGGGTATGGGTGGAAAGAGAGACTATTTAGGAAGCTATATATTATCATCTAGGGGAAAGATGAGTCGAATAGGATGTCAGTAGAGGTCAAAATGAGAAGGGGTAGATTCTGGACAGATTTTGAAGATAAAGCTTGCTGACCAGAAGTAGAGTGTGAGAGAAAAATGTGTGAAAGATTTTTGGCTTTGTCATTGATAAAGATGGGCAAGATAAAGCAGGAGCAGGTTTGGGGATATCAGGAGCTTCACTTTAGACATATTAGTAGATTCAGCATGCCTGTTAGGCATTCAACTACAGATATTGAGTAAACAGCTTGATGGGAAGGTACAGCCTTAAGGAGAGAGTAACCTCACCTCCCTTGAAATGACATGGGGAAGGCTGCATAGCATTATGTGTGGTATTAGACCCAGCAAGCAGAAAACTAATAGCAAAGCTTATCAGATTTGTCTCCAGAAATGCAGGACATTGAACCCCAGATGACCTGGTTTCAGTGATTTCCTAGTTTCTGAGCTCAGTCCTTTTCCATGTTTCTCATAAGTAATCTTGACACATATAGAACCCCATGGACACTGCAGCAGTAAGGGATCTCTTATACGGAAACCCTGGCTTTTAACCTCTGGTGACACTTAGCACTCACTGATGGATACTCTCATTATTTTGTTTTATTTGATATACTTCCAACTGGGTTGTCTATCTCTTGAAGACAAGCTGAGATCTTCTATAATGCGTTTTTCCTGGAGCATCATACTTGATTAATTTTACTTTCCCCGAATATCACTAGTAAATCCAATCACTCTTCAGACCTGAACACCTGCAGAACCTATGGCCTTCTCTTGTCTTCCTTTGTAAGTCCTCTTAAGTTGGCTGGATCTATAAACTCAGGGACTCTAATTCCTCTGCTAGAGTCCTCTTTAATGGGTCACCCAATGCTATGTATACATATATGACCAGACACTCCTAGCTGGAGAAGATACGCTTTTATCACTCAAATACTATGGGGCAAGTAGTCTACAAAGATCCTGAGAAAACCCAGAGGTTGTAAACACTGGCAGACTCAACATCCTCACACTTCAGATGCTTTTCTTGCTTGCCCAGAAAGCCTCTTTCCGTAATGGTGTGAAGCAATTCTAAATGTGTTTACCAGTAGCTTAGAAAGATCTACTTGAACAATTATGATTTTAAAGTTGCTTATTTCACACATATGGATTTTATGGAAATCTCCTTGAGGGCTCAGATTTTGTTTTATTCCCTGCTGTTTCTCCGGGACTCTGAAGGCCTAGCATATAGTGGGCATTCAATCTTTTTTGAAGAAATAAAGAAATATAATCAAATCAAGAAAATATTAATATCACATTTAAAGTAGATCCCTTAGATATAATAAATACTCATTTTTCACTGATAAAATTAAATTTGGTCTAAAATGAATAATATATTTGACAGATTTTTCAGGTTGTTATTTCATGTGAAATATTTGAGCTAGTTATAAATTTAAATCATAAAAATATACATTAAATTATGCACTGTCTTACAAAAGGATGAGTCACTTAAATAGATTTATTTGCTTTCCATGAATTAATTCATTCAATAAACAATTAAATACTAAAAAATTAATTAAATGCTTATGAAACACAGACACTATGTTAGTTACCCAGAACACAATGATAATTCCTACTCTAAAATTATTCAGAATTTAGTGGGAGAAATAGACAGATATAAAGAGATAATAAGAAAAAAACTAAAAATTACAATAAAGATATGTCTAGAATATTATAAAAATACAGGGGGTGGGAAGGTGGATCTTGAGTGCAACTATAATGGATAAGTAGGAGTTCTCAAGGCCGAAGGCTAGAGTATGATGGTGTTCCAGGTGGCAAGACCAGCATAAAAATAGGCCTGAAAAAACCACATTATGTTCTGGGGGAAACTGCAAGCATTTGGAGCTGATGGGAAGAAATTGCCAGGCATGCCATGGAGGGCCCAGTTACCAGATTAAGAAGCTGGAGTTTCACTTTCTGTATAGTGAAAAATCAAATTACTTTCAGCATGTTGGTGACATGGCCAGGTGTTCATTTAAAATAGATCATTTTGGTATTGAGGTTGGATTTTACAAGATGAACTCAGAGACTGAATTCAGTTAGAAAGGGGCCCAAGTAAGAGGTCCAAGGCATGGATGACAAAACCTTGGGTTAATATAGTAAATAGGGGGGTGGGGAAAGATATGGTACATTTGAGAACTATTTAGGAGATAAAGTGAGTAAGAGTCTGTGATTAGTGAAATGTGTTGGTAAGAATGAGGGGGTTCAAAGGTGGCTCCTACTGTTTGAGTTGATGTGAATGGGTCCGTCACCTGAAATACAAAACACTGGGACAAGGGCTCACTTCAGGGGAAATCTGAAAGTACCCACAGATCCTCTACCTAGAGAAGCTAGTTGGCAATCTGCTTCAGAGACCAGGAGAAGAGTCCAGTTTAGAGATGTAGAATTAGGTGACCTCAGCCTATGGAAACAAATGGTAAATACAAGGGGAGAGGAGGTCTTCCAAAGAGAAGATAGAATGGGAAGAGCAAAGGGTCTAGGGTGCATCTCTGGAGAAGCCCAATGTTAAAGGGGCAGCCAAAGAAGATAGGCTCTCAAAGGAGATAAGGAGAATCAGCAGAATCCGGTGTCACCAAAGCAACTGGAATTTTCAAGAAGGCCTGACGGTAGTTTCAAATGCAGCAGAGGTTTTAAAGAGATGAGGACAGCCAAACAAAGATCAGGGTAATAGCTCATCCTCCCTCTACCTCTATTCCCCCTCAGCCTAACACTACCTTTCTTCTTACCTTGATCCTGTGGACTAGAGGAGCAAACAGAAAGACAAAGAGCTCCACAGTAGCCATGGAGTTCTGGAATATCTTCCTTCGGTTGTTCTCTTCTTCATCATTAGCACTGCTTTGGCAAGGCGGCCCTGGAGAACCCTGGTTTTCAATCTGATGGATGAAGGCACTGCTACTGCCACCCCAGCTGGATCCTCGGTCTGTGCCCCCAATCCGCTCACTGTTGCAGTCCTGGGGGGCCTCCAGGAGCATCCAGTGCAGGGTGTGAAGGAGCTTTGTCTCAGCGACACCCAATTTATCCTGGTGGCCTGCACAAGATAACCATACAGCCAAGTTAAGGCAAACTCTGTGACCAGAACAATGGATGTCAATTTGGGGTCTGGGAAGAACATCTCTACTTTGCTCCATGGTTTGATGTCCTAGGGAGCACTAGAATTTCTCTATACTCCTTGCAACAACAGATGGAAGGGCACATTCTTGTTCTGGGGCTTACTAACAGGCTGCAGTCTCTACAGAACAACATGCTATCATAGGACAAGAAACTGCATGCATCACATCTCCTCAGTCAGATACCATGTACAGTTGACCCATGAAGGACATGGGCTTGAACTGCACCAGTCCATTTATAATTGCATTTGTTGTTGTTGTTGTTGTTAATATAGTCAACCGTCCCTATCCTTATGTTTTGGATCCACAGATTCCAAGAACCAGGATGGAAAATACTGTTTTCAATCTGCTGTTGGTTTAATCTGCAGATGCAAGGGCAGACTACAGACTTAACAGTTATATGCAGATTTTTGTCCTGGGTGGGGTGGGCTGGGGGTTGTGAGAGTGGAGGTAGGGGTGGGTGGGGGCTGTTGTGTACACATAACCACCCTCTAACCCCAACCCTCTGCCTGTTGTCTGAGGGTCAACTATATATTTCCAAATGGGCAGCATAATGGTTAAGAGAAGATAACAGCTACTAGATTTTAGGCAGTGTGACTAGGAAAGGACCCTCTACAAAGGAAATATTTGGGCAGAGACCCAAAATAGGGGAGCAAGCTGGATGGAAAACAGCACTGCACTAACATGGGGTAGATCGCCAGGATGGACTGGTATACAATAAAAGAAATCTACAAAATATGTAAAAAAGAAAAACAATCTTTATGTAGCTGCATGCACATACACACAGTACTACAAAGTGAAATTGGTCACTCTAGGACCCGGGAGGACAAAGAGAACAACTCTGCTGGGAACTCATTTTGGATGAGTGAGCATCTTCAGCTTTCCTATAATATTATAATATTTAGAAGGATAATATATTCAGGTACTACTTGTAAAATTAATTTAAAAATAAGAGAGCTGGTTCCCTCATTGGTAATATGGAGATAACAGTGGTACCAATGTGGGAGGAGGGGCGAGAATTAAATGAGATAATATGGACCGAACCCAATAAATGGTGTTATGAATGCTGACCACTAAGGATAGTGGTATACCGTAAATAAATAACACAGGAGCACCAACCTAGCTTGTTCCTGTTTGAAAGGAGGGTTGCGGTGCAGTGAAGGACGTGAGGCAGAGCAGCCTGCACCAGCTCCCATCTGGAAATACTCTGGATGGCTTCAGAGAGGGCCGGAGAGAGGCCATGCAGCTTGTTTTCCACCAATACTCGTTCAAAGGACTATACATACAAAGAGAAAAAAGGAAAACAGAGAAAGCATGTACAATAAAGGATTCAGAGATTCTGATTGGTGAAGAAATGACATCAAGGTACTGGATATGCTAAAAGATGCAAATTACTGGACCAGAGTCAGGTTTTCAGGTTTTTATTCAAAGTATACGGCTTCAATTATTAAATGATTATCATATCCATCCAAATAAGCTTTCTCTAACAAAGAGTACAATACATTTCATTCATGAAGTTTTGGGATGTAATATTTTATAAAATGCTGCTGAGTCATTCAAAGAAGCTGTCACAACTGCATAGCAAAGTGAAATGTCTTTTGTAAAAGCGTCTTGAGGAACAGAATTTATGTCAATGTTCATCAAGTGCCAAGTAAGACACACTTTTTCAAGAAACCTGACTTTGAGATCCCTGAGTTACTCCACGTCCCCATCAATAACTGGGCACAGGACACTCCTTGCCTAATGCCTGGGACCACTGAGATACTTAATATACCTGTTGAATAAAGAAAGAAAGGGGGAGAAAAAGGGAGGGAGGGAGGGAAGGAAGGAGGAAGAAAATGAGCTACTTTTGCTTTGCTGCTTTAACTTTTCTAACCTGGCCAGGGACATTTTCAGAGAGTTTAGTACCCTGTAACAATTTTGACCTACTCAGGGTTTGTTTGTTTTTTTTCCTTAAGGGGAAGGAGCATATGTTGGAGAAAGTGTAGCTAAAACATATAAAATGAGTTTAGTAAGTATTTGACCTGTACGAACAGAGTCCAGTGGTCGCTCAACGCCCCAAATGGTCTAGAAAGTTATGTAAGCATGCGCTAGAGTGATCGTAACGCAGATTCCGAGTGTTTGAGCTGTAGTACTGGAATTACAAGAGTACTGGAGAAGAAGACATGGCTTAATAAAGGATTCTCCCAAGGAAACAATTTACTGTTTGACTCAAAGAAAAAAAAAGAAAAGAAATTCATAAAGAAAAGCAGGCTGAAGTTTGGTAATGAGTGAAATCCGAGACCCAGTCCTTTAAAAAAATGAAGGCCTTTGGGTATGCTCATAATGTAAATCCAAATATTTTTAAATTTCTCAGCCTTCAAGTAATTTTTAGTACATAAAGTAACTTTTAATTTAGATATTTGTACCCCTAGATCTACTTATCTATGAATGTGACTTAGGTATTTGATATCATGTCACATTAAAAATGTCAGACATATCTTTGCAAAGAAGAGGGAAAAGTCAGTGTTATTTTAAGCTAGTATAATTGTAAGCACGGTTTAATAAAGGCTCAGAGATTTCAAGTGTCAAATCACTCTAACTTTAGATCAATACAAAAGCATTTCCATTAAAAGTCTCTTATTTGAAAGTTAGATTTTAAAAATATCTGTGTGACAACTTTGATGAGCAGGAGATGTAACAAAACAAAGTCCTGCTTGAGAGTGTGAGAGAGTGTGTGTGTTTGTGTGTGTGTGTGTGTGTTGTGGGAGTGTGTTTGTATGTGTGTGTTGTGATAGAGTATGTTTGTGTGTGCTGTGAGAGTGTGTGTTTGTATGTGTGTGGGTTGTGAGAGTGTGTATCTGTGTGTTATGAGAGTGTGTATGTGTGTTTCTATGTGTAAGTGTGTTGTGAGAGAGAGTGTATGTGTGTGTATGTGTTCTTGTTCAACTTTCCAGTTGGCTTCCACCCCAGTTTGTGGCCATAACACATTTTAGAGCTCCTTATTAGAAGGTCATCAATGGAGTCATTTGCAAATATTCATGACAATATCTAAATAGGGAGGTTTCCATTTTAGGTTATAAAATATACGATGTGAGCTCCAAATTTTTATGAAGTCTGTAGAAATCCCATTCCATTTGCTTTACAATTTCATGTCTTTTGTTCTCAACTTGTGAAATGGGAATATTCAGGGATATGGGATTGATTCTCTTAGAATCTTAGGACAAGGCCCTCTATTTTGCATAAATACAGGATTGGGCATAAGTAGGTTAAATAACCAGCCTTCATTACCTAAAAGATAAATCATAAGGAAGGATACAAAATAATAACAATAATAATAAGACAAATAATACAAATAAAATAATAAGAAAAAATAAGAATAAACTCAGTTGTGTGTACTCACAACTGTAAGCCTACTTTGCCCGCCCCTGTATTAATATCATTATTTTAATAATTATTTTATATATCCATTTTCAGACTTGCATAACAAATAAAGGACATAAAAGTTCAGAATTATAGATTACTTTGTTTGAGTTCATAGACACTGACTTTATGAACTTTCACTATATAACAGTCACAATTTTGTTAATTATGACCTTAATTTCTTATTCTTGCCTGGCAAGGCCTTCTACCACCTGGTTCTCTCTTTACTGCCCTATCCTTTCCCCGACTCTGGGTGAGAGTCATGTAGACTCGCTGTTCCCTCTGCTCTTCTCTCAATGGTCCCTCCTTCCCTTTCTTGGTGTCTTTGTCTAAGGTGACATTAACAGGTGAGTCCATCTACCTGCCACGTCTAAAGTGAAATCCCTGCCCTGGTGCTCCCTGCTCTCCTTTCTTGGTGAATTTTTCTCTATAGTGCTTATCACTATCTGGCCTACTGTGTATTTCACGTGTTTGTGAGTGGCCTGTCCCCCTCCCACTAAGAATGCAAACTCTGTATTTGTTTTGATTATTGCTCTATCCCATCATCTAGAACTGTGCCTGGCACACAGAAGGTGCTCGATAATATTTGCTTAGTGAATTAATATATTCAGCCAATGTGATTTAATGTTTTTCTTTGGGGTGAAAATACCACACAGAATATGGAAATCATTAAATGGTGAATGTTACATACCACACAAGAGGCTTCATATTGTTTCCCCAGTTTAGGCCTCAAAAATGCACTGAAAAATTAATAGAGATATTTGTTATCAACAAATAAAATTATTATTAGAGCATCCTTATGAGATATTTTCGTAAGACATGATACTATGAAACTCAAATTGCATGCCTACCTACAGCTTGTTAATGAGCATGTTTGATGCTGACGACATTTGCTTTTACATGTGTAATTACATATATGAAAGAGATGTAGATGTTTGTTTTCTGTATCGACTCTTATTCTGAAGACTTCTACCTAATCAGATTCTAAATCGCCTGTAGTCAGAGGTAGCGCATCACTGGTGTACAGTCATATTAAAATTGAAAAATGAACACAGCTTGTAGGTCATGATTTCCAGAATTTAATTTCGTATATGATAAATGTCTAAAATAATAATAATAAAAATAATAGTAGTAGTACTAAAGGAAACCTTGTTTACTGGAATAGGTTTCAGGCCTTTCAGGGGTAGGGGGTCAGATAAAAAGCCTTATCAAAAATCATTCTTTTCTGAGGCTCTAGCCAGGAACATTACGCTCGCTGAATCTGAGCAAGAATGGTTAACAAGTGGGCATAGCAGATATTTGCCCAACAGGAGCTAGAAAAACAACAGGTCACCCGGCTGGAATTACAGCAGGAGATGGAGGGGAAATTGGACGCAGGAGCACAACCAGTCATAATTATCTTCCTTAGTTCCCTGCCCCCTCTTCCTAGGCTCTCTGCCCCCCATCCCCTAAATAATGTCTATATTTATTCAGCAACTGCCAATCTGCCTGTAGTCAAACTTCACTGAAATATCTTTAAATGCGTGTTTTTAAGCAGATGCAAAGGGCTTGCTTTCCAGCCCCAGAGCGGGAGCTGCAGGGCTGTGACGCGGCCTCGGCAGCAGCGGCGGCAGTGGCGAGGACCCGGGTGGCCCCCGGAGCGACCCCAGCCCGGGCTGGCCCGAGCGGCGCGGCTCACCCTCTGCGCCCCTCACCTGGTCTGCCGCCACAGGAAGGTCTGGATGGGCAAGGGGATGCCGCGGCCGCTGTCCTGCTCTTGGCCCTCGGAGCTCTTCCTCTTCACCATGATGGTGGCTCCCCGGAGCCCTACTGCAGGACCCAGCGCTGGCTCCTCTGCAGCCGCCGCCGCCGCCGCCTCCTCCTCCTCCTCCCGTGGCTCTCCCCAACTCTCATCCCCTCCTTCCCCGAGGCAGCGCCGGCTCCCTCCGCCCTGATCCCGCGTCCCTCTCCCCTTCCCCCGCCCCTCCCCTCGTGTGGAACATGGCTGCGGGAGGAGGGGAGGGCCAGCAGAGCCGCGGAGCCAGGAGGGGGGCGCTCGGAGCAGCTGCCCGCCTCGCCTTCCCCTCGCCCGCTCTTTGCTTTCAGCACCTCCCACTGTGGACAGCGTCCTGCGCCCACCTGCCCGGAGGCGGGAGACGCGGGCTGGGGGCAGGCTGAGCAGCAGTGGGGTGGCCTAAAGGGTCCACGCTCCACATCGCACACGGGGCTCCTGTGCAGCCCCCTCAGCCTCGAGGTTTTGCTTCCTTCCCTTGGAGCTGCTCCCCAAAGAGTGTCCCCTGTCCTGCTTCCCAACCTCAGCAAGGTCTAGGGAGGAGGAGCTTTGGGGAACCGCAGAGCCGTCTCTAAACCTGGCATTGTTCGCACCTCCAGCAAGGAGGTCAGGAGTCCACCCCGGAGGCTTAGCGGGAGGAGTACTTGAAAATTATTAGAGGTGCAAATCAGGAAGGGAGCAAGCTTGGCGAGACAGAGAAAGCTTGAAAGTTTACCAACGTGAGAATAATTTTAAAATGGTAACCACAAGAAATTAACCTTGCTTGTTTTGCCAAGCAGGAATGTCCGGAAACTAACCAGTTGTGGGTATCAGTTAATTACAACTTGAGAAAGGACATTTGAGTCATGCCTTTAGGAAGTGTGGTTTATTCTAGTCCATTACTGCACTTGGGTGATCCTGTTCATCCGATGGTATCTGCCATCTTCCTTCAGTTGTTACAGTCAAATGCCAATGTAGTTTATAGGTGGATCATTGTTAGATTTTTTTATCTAGCAGTAAAACAAGCAGGGGTAGGGTAAAGTGAAGCAGTGTGAGTAGAAAACCCTTGCTGTGAATCCAACTACCTGCGACCAAACAAACACAGTCATGTACCTTTTTGAACAAAGATATTGCTGTAACCCATGAAATTGAGAATCAGACCCCAGTTCCCGGTCTCAACAGATAGAAACATTTCCTGCATAATTAACTACTTGTGGGTCTACTCCATATAGAGAGAACTATACAGTATACATAGGTATTTTCAGTCACAGAAATAAAATCTTCATTTAATTTCTTGAAGTCACCTTTTAATGTGAATCTTGAAAAAAGGAAAGATAGCTTCTCAGTACAGTTTAATCAATGCATATTTAATGAGTTCAGTTTATATGCCAAGTGCTAATCTAGATATATTCTTGCTCATAAGGAACTCACAATATTGAGGGAAGACATGTAAAGAAAAGGGCACCATGGGTCACATGATACAGACTCGCTTACAAGCAAAGGGACAAGGCAGAAAATATAAGCAGAAATCAAGTGGAAGAAGTCTTTGTATGTCAGGCTATGAAGTTTGGATAGGAAGACTTCATGGAGGGGAGTAAAATCTTCAATTCCACTTGAGTGTGATTGGTATGACAAGAATGTAGAGGTTGTTTGAAATAGGCAAGAGTTATAGATGGGACCACCAGTCTGAAGAATAGAAAAATATTCCATGATATCCTGAACCAAGGCCATGACAGCATAATTAGAGATCAGGAGATGAGTTTTAATGATATTGCTGAAATAGAATTAATAGGACTTTATAACCAGGTGGGAAAAGAAAAATAGATTGTGCACTGTTTAAGAGCTTAGGCCTTGAGCTAGACAGTTTTTGGTCTAGCCTTACTTCATACTAGATGTAATACCTTGGGAAAGGTTCTTTGCCAAAGATTCCAAATAATAGTACCTTTCCTGTAAAGATGTTGTTAGGATCAAATATTAATACTTGTAAAGAATTTAAGAGAGTCCCTGATCTATACCAAGCCTTAAATAAATATCAACCAAAGATCTAAGTTTTCTGTTTTGAGCAACTGAGCAAAATCATGATCTCATCCACAGAAAGAAAAAGTTGACAGGGAGAATTATATTCTTCTTTTACAGGAGGTAAAAGAAGTAACACTTCCTGTGTGTACAGGAGTGTTAATGAGTTTTCCTTGGATATCATGAAGAGGAAGCTAAAAATATGGGTATGGACTTCAGGAGAGTCAGGTAATTATGATAGATTGATTAACTCTGTATAAAAAGTAGTTGAAACCGTGGAAGTAGATAAAGTAATCCAGTAAATATATGGAAAGAGAATGAGCCCATTGGAAATATAGGGGACATCAACTTTAGTCTATTGCCACCAAGGATGCTGTTGAGAGGTGACAACATAGATATGATTGTGGGGTAGACAGAATTCTAAGATGGTCCCCAAGATTCCTGCCCTGTGGTGTACATATATACATACCTTCTCCCAGTTATTCAATCAAATACTAATCTAGGTAATGCTGTGAAACACTTTATATAAACCTATTTGAGGTTTTGAAAACTATCATTAATAGACTTTATTTCATAGAGCAGTTTTAGGTTCATAGAAAAATTAAACAAAAGTATAGAGAGTTCTTGTATACTCTTTCTCTTCCAGCCCCCATTTATTTTATTACTAACAATTTGCATTTATGTGGCCCACCTGTTAATATTGATGAGCCATTACCATCATACAGAACAATTTTATGTCCTAAAAATTCTCTGTGCTCCACCTATTTATTCCTTCCTTATCCTTGGCCACTGCTGAACTTTTCACTGCCTTGTTAGTTTTACCTCTTCCAGGATGTCAGAGTTGGAATCACCTAGCATGTAGCCTTTTCAGATTGGCTTCTTTCACTTAGCAAAATGCATTTAAGTTTCCTTCATGTGTTTTTTGTGGCTTGAGTAATATTCAAGCCACAATTTCATTGCTGAGTAATAGTCAAGTGTATGGATGTACCACAGTTTGTTTATTCATTCATCCATTAAAGGACATCTTGGTTGCCTCCAATTTTTTCACAATTTTGAATAAAGATGCTACAAACATTTCACATGCAGGTTTTTGTGTAGACATAAATTTTCAGCTCATTTGATTAAATACCCAGGAATGCAATTGCTGAATTGTCTTCCAAAGTGGCCATACTATGGAATTTTTTAAAAATAAGACACTTGGACATATTTATGGGCCAGAATTAAAGAACCACTGAAGAAAAAATGTTGAGAATATTTGAGAGAGGGAATAATTAATTAACAATGCTCTGGAAGAGACTATGTCGGTGCACAGTTGGATTGATCATCTTTGGTGGAGGAATAATTCCTAAAATGGGAGATAAAAAATGAAGGATGATAGAGGCTAATTTAGCAAAAAAAGAGGAAGGATCAGAATATAGGAGCATCCAGGCATGGTGGCTTATGTAAATTGTGACATAATCAGTAACTCATTGTTTAGGACTAACATTTGATGGGAGAGAAGTAGCACATCTGTCAGAAAAATATTAATAGCAAAAAACATATGCTGAGTAATTATTATATGTCAAGGTCTGTTTTACACACATCAATCAATTGATCCAAAAAAATTCCATAATCAACTTGAAAAGAAAAGAAAACTGAAGCACAGAAAGGTCATACAACCTGCCTGAAGTTACAGAATAAGTGATAAAAGAAACTTTAAAGTCTGGCTTCAAAGTTCTACTCCAACCTTCTATGATAATACTGAGTATTGTGTAATTGTGAGGATTTGGAAGAGTTAATATAAGTCACTTAAGTGGGAGCTGCTTAAGGATGTATGAAATAATTGTTCTACTGATGGCAAAAGATGAAGAGCTAATGGCCGTTTCCATTCCCAAATGCCTTTAAGGCAATGAGTCATGTGGGGGTGGAAGAAATCTATAACAAGCACTGTCAAGGTCAGTTTTCAAAATAACATTTTAGTGCTGAGTCAAGATTTCCATGAGGGTTTATTTCTCATACGCCCATTGAAAACCTCTAAATATATTTTGGCTTTTGGGAAGAAACATGCTTTCCCTAAGTACTTTTATCTACATTGCCTTCTTTCATACATTCTTTTTTTAATTCAGATGAACACTGTTGGAGAAAACTAAGAACTGAGTTAATCTGGGGTCAATGACACCATCACAGTTAATGATCCAGCTCCACTGTAATCACTGCATGATGCTATTGTCTCACTGTGCAAGAGCTTCATGAAAATGATGTCCAGGATTGAGTGGCCAGGGGCCAGAAGAGGAAACTACCTACTGAGTCTTACAAAGTTTATGAAAGAAATTGTGAGAAGATCCAGACAGATACAGCTAAATGTATGTTAGCGTTGAATGTTATCCTCCATTTTAAATGGAATAGAAAATTTTGATAGTGGGCATATGTCTGGTTGACAGATGAGTCCACAAATAAATACCCGTGGCAGATAGCCTGATCAGGGAGAACTCTGGCTGGGTTTTGGAAAAGATTGCTTCAGTGAGTAGAATCAGAATGCTGTATAAGGATAGGAGACTGGTGGTAATGTAAACACTCACAGTAATTAATAAAAAGAGTTTTTGTCAAGTGTCCACCATTACCCTACAGCAACCCATTAGAACTTAAAGGTGAAGTATGATTCTTCTTCTCAAGGGTCTATCAGTCAAAAGTGTATAATAGTTCCACTGCCATTGTAGTTCTAGAGTTTGAGGAAGAGGCCACATTTGCTTTGAGGTCACTCCCAGCATGCAGAAGTTGGTTTATACCATGTGTCTTAGCCATCCATAGCCCCTATAGTTTGTCTCTCCAAAGAGTGCAGTCTCAGTGGTCTTGCAGCGGACAGAACAAATCTCCAAACCCACGGTCCGCACTCATCTAAGTTCCTTAAATGAGTTTGTAGAGTTCTTCATGATCTGACTAAATCTCATGCAACTCTTTCCGCTCTACTTTGCTCTAGGTATAGTGTTCCTTCAGGGACCAGGCATTGCTGGTTCTTCTTCTTATATATCTTCATAGGGCTAGCACTTTTTCACCATTTAGGTCTCAAACAAAGGTCTCAATTTTCTCATATGGGACTGTTTATTAATCTGCCTAAAATAGTCCACTCTATCCTGTTCCAGTAATATTCTATTATATTCCCCTGTTTTTTACTTTATAAAATTCATCATTCTCTGAATACCATATTTATTTGTTTAAAGGTTCATCTGTTCAACCTAGAGAATAGCAAGAGAATCTATAAGATATCCAGGAGTAAACCTAACAAAATTTTTGTGGAAAATAATATAATAAATTATTTAAAGGCATAAAGACTTGCCAAAATGTTCCTAGGTAGGAAGGCTCATTTTCAGAAAGTATCTTATTATCCCTTAAATCCAATTGTATTACAGAGGTTTTTCATAAAAACATAAAAAACTCTTTATAAAATTTGGATAGGAGAGCAAGGAGTTGACAATAGTCA
>VMDR010020683.1:0-17381 GCA_007922815.1 Macrotus californicus | reverse complement strand
GCCTGATGTGACCAGTAGAACACAGTGAAAGTGATGCTGCCAATTCCAGACTCAGCCCTCAACTGGCCAGGCAGCTTCTACTTCCTCTTTGGAACGGCCCCTCTTAGAATGCTGGGTGCCTGTAAGATGGCCAGTGACCATGCTGGGGAAGCCAAGGCACTCCAAGAGGCTCGGAGAGCGAGGCCTCAGCCATGTGAGTGAAGAAGCCAACAAACAACCCAATGGTCACAGAACCCCAAAAGACTCAGGAACTGAAGTCAAAGATACCTCTGGAGTTGGAACAGGGGTCTGAAGATATGCTAAAAAACAAAAAAGCTAATTGATTAAAGTTTATTAAGAAGTAGTAGGAACTAGAGAGTATTATGCTAGGAACTGAAGTCAAAGATACCTCTGGAGTTGGAACAGGGGTCTGAAGATATGCTAAAAAACAAAAAAGCTAATTGATTAAAGTTTATTAAGAAGTAGTAGGAACTAGAGAGTATTATGCTAAGTGAAATAAGCCAGGCGGTAAAAGACAAATGCCATATGATCTCACCTATAAGTGGAACCTAATCAACAAAAGAAACAAGCAAGTAAAATGGGACAAGAGACATGGAAATAACAAACTGACAGTAACCAGAGGGGAGGGAATAGGAGCATAACGGGGTAAAGAAAGGGGAGAGTCAAGTCAAGGAACATGTATAAAGGACCCATGGACAAGGGCAATGCGGAGGAATGAATGTGGGAGACAGGCAGGGCACTGGAGAGCAACGGGGGGAAAATGGGGACAACTGTAACTGAGCAATGACAAAAAAATTTTTTTAAAAGAATAGCCCTTGAAATAAAATAAAAATAAAACTGTACCCCCCCAAAGTAGTAGTAGTAGCCATCCCACACAGCTCAGCAGGTACCCCATTCCTAAACCTGGCAAAAGAGGGTCACTTTACTTTCTAGAGAGGACAGAGGGTCTAGAAAAGATGAAGCCCTGGCACAGACACCACACTTTTAGTCCCTTTGTAAGGGATTAAACGAACGTTTATAAGCTGATTAGTAAGTCCTGCCCCGCTCCTACCCCAGGCTGTGTCACACACGATGTTCCCAGAATGCCGTAATCAAGCCTCTATCCTTCAGTTTGCTCTTGGGAATCTGACAAAGCTCAAGAGAGAAAACAAGATCTCCCCTCGGGAGTCCCCATTGGGTCCAGCTAAGTCGCTCTGCCGCAGTGACCCTCAGCCCTCACTGTGCCCCAAAATCACCTGGGAAATTCAAAAATTACCCTGACCTGGGCTCCACTCCCAGGTCTGCTGTAAAACCTGGGCATCTGTGTTTTTAAAAACTTCCCCGCAGATTTCCATGCACAGCAAAAGTATTGCTCTACAGTGAGGTTGTGGACAAGGCTCACCCTCGAGTACAAAGCTCCCCATCAGCGTTTAAGTGTCCTGCCCACTGGCAGTCAGTAGGCAGCTGGGAAAGCAGTTAACATGAAAGGTAGAGACCAAAGGTAGAAAGAGGAAAAACGGCAATTTGGAGAAAACAGATCATGTCGGCAGAGGAAAATTTAGGGGAAAGAACCCAACTATGTAATTAATGTAGTTACATTGATTGCGTCCCTGAACACAAAAACAGAGTAACTTTTTAAAAGAAGGCTTATGAAGACAAAAACAGGCCTAGTAATTTAAAGTGTGAAATTAAAAATAAAAAGTTACTAGAAATTAGAAGATTAAAAGTTGAGAAATTCAACCCATACTAAGATATCAAAAGATAATGCCCTCATGCAAAAATGTTAAAAATAGCAAATTAAGCATGAAGTTTTGAGATGTATAGGTAAATACAGAAAGAGTGAGCATGCATCCCTGGGAGGGTTGGCTCCGGGGAGCCAGCAACGGGGAGGCGTGCAGTGCCTGTAAGTCTCGTTGACTCTGAGCATGAAGCTGTGGCTCATTCCTGCTCCTCCTTCAGGACTCACCTCCTCATCACTTTATCTTGAGAGCATTGATTTGCCCTTTCATGTGCCCTTTTGACTTACTCCTATCATACTAGTCACCCAGTATCATTATTGCTTCTTTACTGTTTTCATGCCCCCAGTGTGAGTTTTCATGCCCTCAAAGTGCAAGCTTTTAGCTTCATTGCCTAGCACAGTTCCTAGTGTGGAGTAGGAGCCCCATACATATTTGTCAGGTGAACAACTTGACACCCACTGAACCATACTTCAGGCACTATTTTGCTGAGTCTAATTCTGGTTTCACATGGGCACAGTCCCCGGATAAATTAACCAAGTGCATTATGGCCCCGTTATTCAGACAGGTCTGTTCAAGTTTTAACTTGAAGTGCAAGGTAAACAATGCTGGCATGCTCTAAGCAACGCCCAGTAAAGGTGAAGTGCATTCCCTCTAGACTAGAGTTCTGTCCCTTGGAATCTGGAATATGGGAAGCTTCCAGAAGGGTCATTGGCTCTCCTGAAACCTAATGCAAAATTTTGTGCGGAAAGAGAATCTACAATTTCTACGACATTCAACTGCTTGGGGCAGTAATGCCTTACAGTTTACAGTTGCTGTTCTCAGAAAATCATAAACCACTTTGCATCTTCTCCAAAAACCCAGGAACATGGAGATAGGAAAGCTGCTACTGTAGATTTGAATACACACACAAAAAAAACCCTACCAATTCAGCTATGTAGTTTTAATTAGCTGGGAGTGGAACACGGAAACTAAGAGAAAAATTGGCCCATATCCAAAACAGGGCTGGGTAAATTCCACACAGAATTTGTACAAGTTTTAGACCCATGATATTTCACATTTCCCAGAAAATAGATTTTAATGCTCAAAGTACTGTATAGAGAGTCAGAAAAAATAAATTCAGAGACTAAATAGTATTTTAGATAACCGGAAAACACTATTTAAGATCAAGTCACCTGTTTTTTGGTTGCTGAAATAGAATTCAGAATGCAAAGCAATGAAGCAGGGACCAATGTCAGAGCAAGCCTCATCTTGCACTTTTTCCAGGCATGGTTCAGGTTTTCCATGAATAAAAATGCACAGTGTTTGAATATGTGAAACAGACTAGAATATCATACCTGTGGAATGAGGTTAATTTTATTGAGCTTGCCAACTTGCTTAGCCTGGCTGGAAGTGAATTCTCCGACATGAGACAAGCAAGTATCTGCACCATGGATGAGACAGAAGTCAGCCAGTTCAGTGGTGAGGTACCAAAATATGAGGCGTTTCTGAGGGAGTGAGGAGGGAAGGGCAAAGGACGTCATTCAGATTTTCCTCTTTCTTTAAAGCATATTTTATTGATTATGCTATCGCAGTTTTCCCAATTTTTTTTCTCCCTCCCATCCCCACTCCATCCTGCACGCCCCCTCCCGTCTTCGAGCACCCTCCCCACCTTAGTTCATGTCCATGGGTTGTACATATAAGTTCTTTGGCTTCTCTGTTTCCTGTACTATTCTTAACCTCCCCCTGTCTATTTTATGCCTACCAATTATGCTTCTTATTTCCTGTACCTTTTCTCCTCCCCACTGAAAACCCTCCCTGGGTTCTCCATTTCTTTGGTCCTGTTCCTGTTTTAGTTGTTTGCTTAGTTTTTGTTTTTGTTTTTGAGGTTCAGTTGTTGATAGTTATGAGTTTGTTGTCATCTTACTGTTCAAAGTTTTTGATCTTCTTTTTCTTAGATAAGTCCCTTTAACATTTCATATAATAAGGGCTTGGTGATGATGAACTCCTTTAACTTTGCCTTATCTGGGAAGCACTTTAGCCTTTCCATTCTAAATGATAGCTTTGCTGAATAGAGTAATCTCAAAAGAAACCTTGCAGGCAAAAAGGGGCTAGAAAGAAGTATTTGAAGTCATGAAAGGCAAGGACCTACATCCAAGATGACTCTGTCCAGCAAAGCTGTCATTTAGAATGGAAGGGCAGATAACAGTGCTTCCCAGACAAGGTCAAGTTAAAGGAGGTCATTCAGATTTTTCAAACAATCCCAGAAAGTCATTAAATAAGAAACCATCTGTCTCGTCTTCTTTGGAGCGTTGAGTAATGTGTTTAAGAGACACTTGTTTTGCCTTGCTGCAGACTGGTGCTTTTGAGGTTCTGAAATAGCACCTTTCAGTCCGCCTGTCTGGTTTCATTAATTTGGGGCATGACAAACCACAGGGAGACAAGAATAATACAGGAAGGGCGCAGAGCTAAGACTCAGAAGGCTGAAAAGGCTGGCTTGCTTCAGGAATGGACTCCAATCTCCTTTGTCAGTAGGCAGAAGTGCATTACTGGATGTCACTGCAGAAATCCATTTTCAAAGAAAAGTGCTGTAAAGGACTTTGAGGAAAAAGAAAAACCACAGAAGCGCCAGTGAGGTAAGCCATTCCTTCCTTAGCAACAGTGAAATACTAAGGGTGAAGAGACACCACTATCAAGAATAGAATAGAGCATCTGGTTTTAACAAATAATACTTTCCATGGAAGAAATTGCTTGCAAATTTAGATAAACTGGTCCCACACATCTCTACTCTTCTGTCTTCTTTTGTTCAGGTAGGCAGAACTAGAGTTAGAACTTCATAGTGGGGGGAGGTCTTACATATCACGGAAGAACCGGTTCACATGTCTCCTTTTCTAAGTGGTAACACACCCCCACCCCCACCCCGACCCCAGCTGTCTTCACAGACTATTTATACCATTATTATAACTAGATCCTTCTTTGTTGTAATTTCCCCTTTATGCGTCAGTCTCTCATTAAGAGATGAAAATCAGAACTTACTCATCTTTGACACATAGGGGAGGAAAAATTTCCCCCACACCCTGACTGAGATTCAGTGTCTGGGTCTGTGAAACAAACGGACAAAATGCAGATTAACAAGAAAAACGGTTTATTAACACATTAACATGTACATGGCACAGACATGTGGGAGGACTCAGTTATGGGTGGTCAGAACTTGGGACTTATACAGCATCTTAATAAAGAAACGTGACAAAGAGGAAAAGGGGTTCAGGTCCCAACGGCAGCACACTATGGGAAGGTAAAAAAAATGGGCAAAACGAGGGAAGAGAAGTGCTGCTCTAGTAAGATTTCTTGTGTAGGTTACTGGTGCTGATAAGATTCTAGAATCATCTCTGCTGCTTTAGAATCCTGCCCTGCCTAGTAGCAGAGAGCGTTTCTCATGTTGGCTTCCTCTCCGTTGTCTTCAGCTCAAAACCCTCAGGTCAACCCTTGTGTCAAGGTGCTATATTTTGGGCTGACAGACTCTGAACCCCTTCAGCACCTAGTGCGCCCTCTATTAATTGTGCAAAAACATGATAATAATATGCTATATCTTGATCGATGGGTGGTTAATAAAGTATATTGCACTGTGCTTAGATCTAGCTTCTTTTAAATACTACAGAACACTAACAATAGGAATTTTAAACTGCTCAGTCTCAAAGCCAATGGCTGGCTCTGTGCTGGCTCTTTCGCCCTAATGTATATTTCAAATGTACCTGTTGACAGTAAATAGAGAAGAAGCCACAGAAATTACAATGTCAGAGGAAAGGAGAACCTTAGAAAAGATCTAAACAGGCATATAAGAAGTTGAAGACAGTTGAAAATATAGATATCACTGTTTTTAATGTGAAGCCCCACTTAGAAAGTCACAAAATATGTATTTACTCCAAGATTTACATTTTCAATTGCAATATGTGGAATGATTAAAAAAACTAGAACTCAAAAATCTAAAAATCTAATAGTATTGGAGGTGACTTATTGGCCATTCGTAAATCTTCCTTGTGTTAGATTAACCTAAATTTCTAAATTGAAAATTTTAAAGTCAAGCCTTTGATTCTTTTTAGACAGTTATCTTCATCCTGAATGATTTATCTCTTGATTTGGATTTTATTTCAGGAAGTTCAAACTCTACCTGCATCTTTTTTGTCACTTCACAGATACATTATTTCTAGAAGTGTTTGTAGCTACTTCAGTTACGAGTTTTGCCATTGAACTGAGAGCAAATTAAGTCCACTTTGCTATTCATAGAGAACCTGCCATTTGAGCTCCCTGCCATGGGAAGTTTGCTACCAACTCCCCTTGGGTGACACATTTACATTTTAGGATTGTTCTGGGAGGTCTCTGTTTAGATGAGAAAAGTCACCTCCCTACACTTTAGCACAATGTGGATTTTCTTAAAGTTGGGTCTTAACATGAATCATGCTGTGCTTTATTTACTTTATTTACTGATCTTCCTAAATTTCATACCCATTCATTTTGTGGAGTAATTCAATTTTTTTTTTTAATGTTAGCAGTGTGTCTATTTTTTTTTTTTTTTTTTTATGTAGCATCCAATTCCACATGTACTATGGCAATTGGTGTTTCTCTAAGTAAGACCAGATAAACGAAAGATTTTGAATTGTTTTCCCAAGACATGTCCCTAGCCAGCTTGTTTTATCTCTTCCCCCTAAACTTGCTGTGGTGCATGTCCAACGCGGCGTTTAAAGAGAACGTATGAAAACTTGTTTCACATCCCTTTGTTTTGCTTCCCTTTGTTTTACCCTTTCTGTGTCCTTAATAATGTCCTTCTTTATTTAGAAGATTGTTGATAGATTTTTTTTTCCCCCTTGGGCCATCTTATTTTATATCTTAAATGTTTGGTAGACTTCACCAGCAAAATCACCGAGCCTGAAGTTTCCTTTGTGTACAGGTTTCTGAGAACAAATGATGTTTTTTAAATAAAAGCAAAGCTAGTCAGAGTTTCTTTTTGATCTGGTGTTAGTTTTGGTAAGTTGTGTTTTTGAAAGACTTTGTTTCATCCAAGGTGTCAAATGGATCGGCATGCAGCTATTCCCAATATTCTTTTATGTCTTCGATGTCTGTAGGAGCTGCAATGATATTTATCCTCTCTTTTTGGGAAAATAAGGTCCCAGTGGTGACTTATATAACCTGCCGGCTCAAGACATCATGACTTGCTGCTAACCCCTGGTTTGAAACGCACTGCATATGTTTACCTGAAATAGCTCACAACATTTTATTTGACAAATGATAAACTCGCTGTGATGAAAAATAATATCCCCGGCTGAAACAATTCCGTATCGCTATCGAAAACGCTTGGAGATATTTCAGACCTAGAACTGAGCAATTAAAGATCACAGCTGCTGCAGGTTGCGGGATTTTAAATATTCTTTTCCCAGTAACCCTGTGGTTGCTCCATGGTCGTCACGATTCCGGTACCATCACGCTGGTATCAATCCATGGCCACCATCAGTTTCTTCCCTCCCTGTCCAAGCATCCCATCGGGAAACATCCCTCGAATCTGGGCTGGCTTTAGTAACTTGTTTGGTAAGTGAAATGTGGCAGAAGTGATGTGCTGGGACTTTCAAAGCCAGACCATAGAAAGTCCTGCAGCTGCTGCCTGTGCTTCTTGAGCACTCGGTCTACAGAACGCGGGCAGTGCGGGCAGTCTGCCTCCCTTGAGCACGCCACGTGGTAGCGTGCACTGGCTGGTGCTCCAGTCACTAGTCTGCTCAGGTGGCCCAGACACACGCCCTCCGCAGCCCCAGGCATGGAAGGGGGGCCATCATGAACCCTCCGGATCAGCCCATCTGCCAAAGGAATGTTGCTAAGTGACTTCAGTCAACACCGGATGGAACAGAAGATGTCACACCATGCCCATAGGCCTTACAGATGAAACTTCAATAAAATAGCATGCTTGTTGTTTTAAACCACGATGCTGTGGGACTGTTACACAGAGGATAACCACAACCAAGGCTCTTACATAAAAGAAGGCAAACATCCCTACCAGCTGGCCCTATAAAAACATCTGTGATTTTCAGATTAGTGTAGGCAGAACCTGGGAAGATGCCACCACCCAAGCCACCATGCTCACTAAGTAGCATATCCTAGGCAGCCTTGTTCCACACAGTGCTGGGATAGGAATAGCGTTTCTAAACATTATAGAAGCCCTCACCAGCACAATCATTTCGATGGAAGATTGCTGATTCTTCCTGGTCTTCAGTCGGTGAAGACTTGTTCTTACATTCAGGATCCTATAACAAACAGGACCTTCTGGTCATTGGGTGTCATCCCGGAGAGAAAATAAAAACACCTCCATGGATCAGAAGACAGGAGCAGTGATGCCCGAGCTAAGCTGTGTGGTTTCGGCTGGTACCCACACGGGGCTAGCTCTGATTCCAGAATGCTCCAAAACAAATCTCTGTGAGCGAATGAATCTGTGATAGGGGTTCACTTCCTGAGAGGATGATCAATTACTGGAATGTTAAAAGGCTTTGTGTTGGATGCACATGGAGCTTCTCACAACTTGAAAGTTACTCTGTGCTGTGCAGCTGCTTTAGTCAAAGGGATGACAAGCAGCACAACACAGGTGAACATATGCATTAAAGTGACTGCTAAATTTCATCAAATCCCTAGTGCTTATTAAACAACATCCCGGGTCATAAATCACTTGTAGCAAGAGCCTAGTATCCAATCTGGCTTGGTGAGAACTTAATTGAAAAGTGTATATAAAGTAATTGGAAGTGTCTATTGTGAGTTTTTAATCTTCCTTTTTATTTTTTAAAGAAGAATAATTGTGTAGCCACAGAAAACACAGTCAGTATTTAAAGTCATTGATTCCTTCTGTGCTCAAGTGAGAATCATTCTCATTAAATAACAAAATAACGTAGAGAAATAGTTGCCATTAAAAAATTGTGTCCTTGGGGCATATTACAATCTTTATAAGCCTCAAACGGACATCCTGCTTCTGTAAAGCTTTACAGTGGTCGTAACGAAATCCCTCAGATCATGAAGTAAATAAAGAGATGTCGGACTGATGTGCATGCCCACGGGAAGGACACTGAGTTGATGACTTGTCTCCCAGCCTGTTTTTAGCTCAGAAGGGCACTTTTTAAAGTACTTTTCGCCCTGGCTGGTGTGGCTCAGTGGATTGAGTGCCGGCCTGAGAACTGTAGGGTAGTGGGTTCGATTCCCAGTCAGGGCACGTGTTTGGCTTGCAGGCCAGGTCCCCAGTAAGGGGTATGTGAGAGGCAAACACACATTGATCTTTCCCTCTCTTTCTCCCCACCCCCCTTGCCCTCCATCTAAAGACAAAATAAATAAAATCTTTAAAAAAACACTTTTCTATTGCCTTAACAAAAATCATTAACCACAGGGCAAACGGTTTAAAGAAAATGGCTTGTAAACACCAAGTCATATCCCTCCTAAAGCCCCAGGGCTACCTACGTTCATAACAACCACCATTTAGAAAGTGTTCAGCAACCAGTGTTGGGAACTGAGTAGAAAAGCTCTCTGATTACTGCAGTCAGTAAAATACAGAGATATTTTTCTTGTTGAGCAGCCCAAGTTGTTTTGTGGCTTACAATTGCATTGTAGATGCCATACCAAAATATTTCTGTTATTTTTTTTATGTAAGTATCCAAAGGTACATTATGGATTATTCTTCCACTAGTGGAAGCTCTAGTTCCCTCCCATACCCTGGAGGAGTCATTCATTCATTCATTCTTTCCTCAACAAGTATTTAGTGAGCATGTATTGCTAAAAACTCTTCTGTATTCTGGATCAGACATTAAACAAACAAGAAAAAAAATCCCTGCCCTCTTGAGACTTACATTCAATTTGAAGAGGGAAAGTTGATTTTAAAATTTCAAATCAACATAGTATATGATGCCAGAGCATAAGAAACTATGTGAAGAGCAATTCAGAAAGCACAGAATGGAGTGTGATAGGAATACAGTTTTTGATGGGATGATCAGCCTTACCTTACCAAAGGCATGGTAACTTGGAGATAACTGCTGCTGAGGACAAACTACAAAAACACTGGTTTGTGTCAAGTTCATGGAAGACAAGGAAAGACTGTAAGACAATTTCAGAATGATGGAGACTAAAGAAACACAAGTATATGAAGTCTGTGGTTTAAATGGCAGTTGTGGACCGATGTTAATTTCCTGATTTTGAAGGCTGTACAATGATTGTCAGGGAAATGGTACTTGTTGGTGGGAAATTCACACGGAGATATTAGGAAGTCATGGGGCATTAGGTCAACAACTTACCCTGGAAAGGCTCAGGAAAAACAAGTCATTTGTGTTCCATTTGTAATGTTTATGAAAGCTCAAGATTATTAAAACCACCAACACCAATATTTTCACATTAGCAATCCCACCACATAATCCTCACGATCACTTCTTTCTCCCTGGCACCCAATGAGCACCGTGTATTTCTCCTCGAGGAAGAGAGGATGAATCTTGCTTTTTTTTCTGACATAGGTTTTAACAGTCATAAATCATCTATCAGCCCTGGCTGGTGTGGCTCAGTGGATTGAGCACCAGCCTACAAACCAAAGGGTCACCAGCTTGATTCCCAGTCAGAGCACATGCCTGGGTTGTGGTCCAGGTCCCCAGTAGGGGCCACATGAGAGGCAACCACACATTGACTTTTCTCTCCCTCTCCTTCTCCCTCCCTGTGGGGGAGCTTTGTCCAGCAGAGCTCCCCTGGCCGTCTTGGATGAGAATAAGTCTACTAAGACATGACCTATTTAGGGAGGAAAAGTGGCCAATTTCTCAAAGGAGAAGGGCCTTGAGCCTATTCCTCAATGGGCTTTTATTGGGTTTAATTTGTATAGGAATACAGGGCGTATAAGTAAAGCTCATCAATCATTGTCAGGCAGAAATGATCAAACAATAGATAACATTCAAAGAACTGTGAGGGCTTATTCTGAGTCAGGCTCAGATAGAGATAGAGTGATGCCAAAGGGCCATAAAACTTTGGCAAACAAACTCATTTTATGCTAACATTTAAATCAAAGGCATTTTTAGCAAAGCAGGTTTCACAGGATTGTATGCATTCTTTCTTAGGCCTGACCTTTCCAGCACAGAGCCACACCCACCTCCAGCATTGTTTCAGGCTTAAGTCAGGCAGGGGAAGTAAGGCAGCCAAGAGATTAGGAGACTTCTTGCAGACAGAATGAGGACTTAGGCTATGATAAAGCTGAGGGGCGAGGGTCCATCACCCCTTTTCTATAGTCCCGTAAGTCCTTCCTTAATGGCCCCTTCATGACAGTGCCTATCTTAGGTTGTCCCTCCCTTAAGGAACCTTACCTGTCATTGATTGGCTAACCAGTCATCCGCTGGGGGCCAAGCAGGGTAAAGTGAAAGGGGGCAGAAGCAGTGCCCCTGCCAGGGAGATAAGCTTTGTCTCCTCAGTGGCTTATGGTCTCAAGGTCTGTCACTCAGCCTTAGCCACCAGGGGTTACAGCTTCTCAAACCAGGCAGGGCGGTTCCCAACACCTCCCTTCCCCTCTATCTAAAAATAAATAAATAAAATCCTACAAAAAAAAAAAACACATCACTTCCTAATTGAAAAAAATAAATAAATGAAGCCTACATCATCACACTGTCTACAAGTCAGAAGGGTAAAAGTTTCTGAGCACTAACCAAAGGCTGATGCTGAGGGGGAGACCTACAACAGGAACTGGCTTGCGAGTCTCACTCCAGCCTTTTCAAGATTTCAAAAGTGGGCAAGTTTCCTGAAACCCAGTCTTAAAGGCATTCAAATGTTATACTAATTGGCAAGCATTAAAAAAAATAAGTCAGCCAGTACCAATTTGTAAGAATCAACTTCATTTGGGTTCCAAAAATTAGTTGCAGTGAACTATTATTGAAATAAAGCACACAAATCCCTAAATATGAACAAAACCAAAAAACAAAAAACAAAAACAACTATTGCTTTCAGAATTGTTGTTGTTCAGATAGCTAAAGAAATACATTTTAATAACATCTCAGCCGACTTGCCGCAGGAAAACAGTTGTTATGAAATAAGCCTTTTAAGAAAAAAACAAAACAGTGTCTAGTGCAGAGTTCTGAGGACCCTAAAAGCCTACTATTCTTATGCATTTTCCTTTCTTTTCTCCCCTGACCATTTTTTAAAAATACATTAAACTTAAGACTCAAGTAAGAAGCTTGGAGAAGCCGATGCAATTTGTGACTTTGGGCTGCCATCTAGCGTCAAGACAAAGAACAGATTTGCCTTTCATTCCATTTTGTAAACTTTGTAGTGAGAATTTTCAGTATGACAGAAGTAGAAGCTACTAGTATAGTTAGAATATTTTTAAAATCAAAATTAGCTCTATTTAAGGCATACAACCTGCTGATGATACATGCATAGTGAAAAGATTACTATAGGCAAGCTAATCAGCATTATTTCCTCACAGTTACCATTTTTTGTGTGCACCTGAAGTCTACTCTTTTAGATATGTCTAGTGTTTAGTACAGTGATAAGTATGGTCATCATGCCTGTAAATTGGACCTCTAAACTTATTCATCTGCCATAACTGTAACTCTGTACCCTTTAACCAACACTTCCCCATCCACCACCTTCTTAGCCCCTCCTAACCACTGTTCCACTTTCTACTTCTGCAACTTTGACTTTTTTAAGATTCCACAAACCATATATAGCTATGTGTTTGTGTGTATGCATGTATGTATGTATAGATAGATAGATAGTAGAAGATAGACCTAAATGCCCATCAATGGATAGAGAAGATGGGCTATAGAGAGAGATTGTTTCCACATCTTGGCTATTGGGGATAAGGCAGTAAAGTGCACGGAAGTGCAGATATCTCTTCAAGATCGTGCTTTCCATTTCTCTGGGTAATCACTCAGAAATTGGATTGCTAGGTCATCTGATAGTTCTATTTTAAATCTTTTTTGAGGAAACTTCAGAGTGTTTCCCACAGTGACTGTACCAATTTACATTCCCACCAACAGTGCACAAAGGTTCCCTTTTCTCCACATCCTCACCAGCACTGTATTTCTTGTCATTTATTTAATGACATTCTAACAGGTGTGAGGTGATATTTCCTTGTAGCTTTGGTTTCGGGATGATTAGTGTTGTTGAGCATCTTTTCATGTACCTGTTGGCCATTTGTATGTCCTCTTTGGGAAAAAAAAAAAGCCTATTCAGTTTCTACCCATTTTTTAATTGGATTGTTTGTGGGTTTTTATGCAATTGAGTAGTGGGAGTTCTTTACATATTTTGGATATTTACCACTGACCAGATAGATGACGTGCAAATATTTTCTCCCATTTGGTAGGTTGCCATTCAGTTTGCTGATGGTTTCCTTCACTTTTTAGTTTGATGCTGTTCCACTTGCTTTTCTTTTCTTTTCTTTTTTTTTTCTTTTGTCACCTAATCTTTTGGTATCAAATCCAAATGATTTGGTATCTAATCATTTCTAAGACAGGTGTCAAGGAGTTTATTCCTATAGGAAACCTATCCACTTGGTGTGGCGAATGTAGCCCAGCCCCTGATTCAGAAAACCGGTGGGGAGCGAGTTGGCACACAAGACCCAGGCCCATGGATTGGTTCTCCTGTGGGGATTCAGGCCTGCATTGTACCTAGGCTGCTTTGAGGCTTGCTCTTTGCTAAAACTCCCTCACCCTAAATTGAGGCTGCAAATGTTCATTGCATATCTTTAAAGTAACTTCCTAAAGTCTGTGCTAAACCTCCCAAGAATGGAGTGTAACCAGTTCAACCACCTTTCCCCTTGCATTTGCAAATATCCTTTTTCTTTGAAGTAATTAGCAACATCCCTTCCTTTGTTATCTGACAAAGGTAACCACCTAAAGTGAACCTGGGCATAGTAGTAAATGAGGACCATCCTTGATGTAATGTACCCAGAAAATCAATAAAAGCCTGTCCAGGCAAGGGGTGGAGGCCCTCTCCCACCTAGAGAGCGGCGGTGCTGTCCCTGTTTTTCCACAGGACTTCTGCAGTCCATGTGCATTTGTTCATCACAGCCACAACACAAGGACCCTGCGGATGGAAGTGCGCATCAGACTTTATATGTTTTCTTCTAGGAGTTTTATGGTTTCAGATTTTAAATTTAAGACTTTAATTCGTTCTCAGTTGGATTTATTTATTTATTTGTTTGTTTATTTATCACAAAAGGAGTTTCCTTGTTCCTACCAGCCTCAATAGGTATGAGAGTCCTTGGTTTATGCTTCATCTTATTAGAAGTTAATTGGACAAAATCTACCCAATCTAAGAAATGACAGCTTCACAAAAGCTCTCCTCACTGACTTCACATTCAAGAGCTGGTGACCGACAATGGGTAGGCCCATTGCTCTCCTTTGGAAGAACTGCCATATTAACCCAGGATATATAGAGAGGATTTACAGTTTTCATGGCGGCTCCTTCTAGGAAGATCTGGGGAGGACTGGGGGATTTTCAGCCCTTCTTGAATCATTCCAAACAAAGCTCATTTTGCCCACAAATAGTCTTTTTCTCTCTAATTTATTGTATATGAGGTGGAGGAGGAAAGCTGGGAAATTCAAAGACTCAGAGGAAAATTAAGAAATGAACAAAGGCAGAGTCGAGTTCCATTTAACAGATGCCGGCAGCATCTTTCTGCCTGGGCCTCCAAAATTGTCACTATCCATGGGTTGGGTTCAAAAGCTGGTGACTGTTGACCAATCTGAGAGTCGTGAGGCTCAAGGAAATACCATCGTCTTATCAAAAAGGGAAACACACATCTGTATTTTCTTCACATATCCCTGAAGGTTACACTCACTCTTTTAATCGCTACAGAAACCATTTCGAGTTGAACCAAGTGGAGATTAAATATTCCCCAAATATAGAATTATTATTTTTCTGTTCATGATGTCATAAGTGTAAATCTCCCTTTCAAAATTGATCCTGTTGGTGGTAGCTCAGTGGTTCTTAAGTCTTGCAGAGCCAATGCCTCACCCTTCATGGCAAATATGTGGTAATACTTTTACTGTTCTAAAATAAACTTCACAGATAATGTAACCCTCCTAAACTATTATAGACATAGTGTCCTAACTGTAAATATAAATAACAAAAGCTCTTTGTAATAAAATACTATGCACTGCAGTGTGTAAATGTTCAGTCTTTATCAAAGGAGATAAAGGAGGCAGTCTGGTGTTGGCACCTGCATTTCATACCTGTGTACAACACCTGAAGTATTGTTTATGAGCGTGTTGTGTTGTGTTTAATGCTGCAAACGGTATTGCCATTGATGCTGTGATTTTCCAACTCCCGGTAAGGTTCTAAGGAAAACAGCATTAAAGCTTTCCCCAATATCCACGGTAGCTGCATTTTGGGGAAATTCAAACTATGAAAACCATACCAAGAAAATCTGTTTATGAAAACTGATTAAAACCTAACTGTTCTGATTATTATGAGCATATGTTTTACTTCATGAAAGTCTGAAGAACATTTAAATACGGACCAACACCTGGTCATTCTCCATTGTGCAGACAGTTGTGTGTGAGGCAAGATGTCCTGTCTGGCCCCAGTCACCGAACATCAGCAGTGCCCTCTTATAATTGTAATATCCAAAAGCGACCTGAGAGTCATGGTCACCCCTGCTCCTGCATGAGATGTATTTTCATAGCAATTAGAGACAAAGCTTAGGCAACTTGAAAACTTTAGTTTATTCCGTAAATATTGTTGAATAAGATATATTATAGAATATGCCATTTCTTTATTTTGGGTAACATTTCTAATAGGTCCACAGAAACAGGTCCTTCATTATAATAGATAATAATACAGAGAAAAGCATAATTGTCGGACCTCAACATATTTAAAATCTGGAAGAGATTATAATACAATCTATAAGCTAACAGACATTATGATAGTAAGATACATATGCAAAAAGAGAAACTTGATGTAATTCCCATGCAATTGTTTCTAATTTTTTTTCAAAATTTTATACTTGTTTCCAGTGTACAGCATAGTAGTTAGACAATCATATACTTTATGAAGTGTCCCCTTCAATATCTTCGGTACCCATCTGGCACCGCTCATAGTGATCGCGTAGTTATTACTTACTGTATTCGCCGCGCTGTACTTTACCTCCCTGTGACTATTCCGTAACTTCTTACTCCCTTCACTCTTTTTCACCCATATCCCCAACTCCCTCCCAACTGGCACCCCTCATTTTGTTCACTGTATCTGTGAGTCTGTTTCTCTTTTACTTATTTTGTTCTTTAAATTCCACACATAAGTGAAATCATATAGCATTTGCCTTCCTCTGACTTATTTCACTTCACGTAATATCCCCTAGTTTCATCCATGTCGTTGCAAATGGTAAAATTCCCTCCCTTTTTACAGCTGAGGAATAGTCCACTGTATATATGTACCACATCTTCTTCAGTCACTCATCTATTGATGGGCACTTGGATTGCTTCTAAATCTTGACTATTGTAAATAATGCCTCATGCACATAGGGGTGCATATATCTTTTTGAATTAGTGTTTTGGATGTCTTAGATGTCTTTGGATATACTCCTAAAAGTGGAATTGCTGGGTCATAATGTAATTTCTATTTTTTAATTTTTTGAGGAACCTCCACTGCTTTCCCCAGTGGTGGCACCAGTCTGCATTCCCAGCAACAGTGCACAAGGGTCCTCTTTCCTCCACATCCTCTCCAGCACTTGTTTGTTGATTTATTGACAATAGCCATTGACAGGTGTGAGGCGATACAGCATTGTTTGAATTTCTCTGATAATTAGTGACATTGAGCATCTTTTTTATATGTCTGTTAGCCATCTGTATGTCCTCTTTGAAGAAATGTCTATTCATGTCTTCTGCCCATTTTGTAATTGAATTTTTTCATTAAGTTGTATGAGTTCTTTATAAATTTTGTATATTAACCCCGTACCAGATGTATCACTGGCAAATATGTCCTCCCATCCAGTAGATGATTTTCATTTTGTTGACGGTTTTCTTTGCCATGCAAAAACTTCTTGGTTTGAGGTAGTCTTCTTTGTTTATTTTTTTTCTTTTGTTTCCCTTCCCCAAGGAGATGCAAGAAAGAACAAGATCAGAGAGTTTACGGCCTATGTTTTCTTCTAGAAGTTTTATGGTTTCAGGTCCTACACTTCAGTCTTTAAGCCGTTGTTCTATTCTTACACATGGTATTAAAAAAGTAGCCTGTTTCATTTTTTTGTATCTGTCCAATTTTCCCAGCATCATTTATTGAATAGACTGTCTTTACCCCATCATATGCTCTAGCCTCCTTTATCATACATTAATTGACCACATAGGCATGGGTTTATTTATGGCTTTCTATTCTGATCCATTGATCTATGTTTTTCATAAATAATTTTAAAAGTTTTAAAATGTTTTACTATAACAATCTTCTTACAGATTTTATGAGTGTTAAAAATTTTCTTAAAATTGTTATGGGTCTTAGAAACTTTTTTATAAATGTATGGGTCAAAATGAGAAAGATAAAAACTAAGAAAAATGGGAAAAGATGCAAATAAGAAATTACAAAAATATATATAATATATACATATATACATATATATATATAACTTGAAAAAGAAAAAAGGATACATAAAAGAAAATTTAAAACAGGCAAAAATTTTGGAACAAGTTAAATGCAGTATGTTGCTGCCTTTTCTTC
>VMDR010020682.1:0-17389 GCA_007922815.1 Macrotus californicus | reverse complement strand
AATTTTCTAGTTTAATATTTTGTAATATTCTTCATTTAAGATATTCTTATATTATTGGGGTTAAACCCTCCTTCTATTAATGAATCATTTCGAATAGCTAATATAGGTAAGGGCACAAAATTCAGAAGGTGCAAAGAGGAATATAGTGAAAGTCAGTCTCCCTTCTTCTGACTTCCTTCCACTTAATTGCCCTCCCAGGTGGCTGATGTTATGAGTTTCTTGTGTATCATTCCAGGTATTGTTTACACATTTTCAAATATTCCTCTACTTCCAATCCCCAACACACACACACACACACACACACACACACATAGCAATACACCACTGTATACTATTCTGCATATGGCTTTTTTCACCTAATATTTATTTGATGTATTTCTATATTAATACATATAGAGTTGTTTCATTCTCTAAGTGGCTGCATATAATTCAAAATGAATATAATGTGATCTATTAATTGGTCCTCTACTTATGAACAACTGGACCTAGTTTGCATTTATAAACAGTGCTGTCACCAGTGTCCTTGTGCATGTTATTTTGTGTCTGTGTGCATAGAAATGTGTCTGTAGGATAAATGCCTAGCAGTAGGGTGTTTGGATCAAGTGCATTTTGAGTTTTGAAAGTTATTACCTTCCACAGATTTATTCCACTTATAGTCCCGTTAGCAGCAACAAATGGGCATGCTGGCTTCCTCTTGACAACATTGGATGTCATCAAACTTTTTGATCTTTGTCACTATGGAAGTGAAGATGGCATCCATGGTAGCTTTAAGGTGCATTTCTCTTTAAGAGTGAGGTTGAGTTATTCATATGTAGCTCATCTTGAAGCTAATATTTGCAGCATAGTATTTCCTGATCTTTGTATCCCAGTTCCTGCCTTACAGAATCCAGAATATGCCTTTTGTATCTCCACAGCTTTTGCATCAGTTTAGGTTCATTTTGACTGCAAGTTACATAAAACTCCCACTTAACTGACTTTAACAATAAGGAAAATCTTTTTTCTCTTACATGACATCATGTCCTGGTATACAGTGGTTCTAGGGTTCGTTAATTCAGCTGCTCACCAAGGTCATTGACACCCTCCTGCTAGATTTCCTCATGGTCCCAAGATGGCTTCCCATTGAGACAGTATGGAATCCAGTCGAAGAAGAAGGGTTGTTTCTTCCCATGAGTCGCTTTTTAAAATCAAGAAAACTTTTCCTGAAGTCCCTTCCCGGAAGGAATGCCCTTGAATATCTTTAGTCAGACCGTGGTTTTATGCTCATTCCTAAACTAGTAACTTGCAGGTAGCCTGGGACCATCATAAATGGCTCATGTTAATCAGGATTTTCTCCTAAATTACATAGAATAGCAGTGGACACTTCCCTTCCCATCCCCCCAAATTGGGGCACTCCCAACAAGAAACAGGTGGATTGACTAGGGGGACAATCAACTGTGACTGAAACAACTTTGCACGTTATTCTCTTTTTCTGATGTAGCCCTTCTCCATTTATGCTCCAGCCTAACTACTATTCGTCTTTGAAGTATAGGCTTGAGCTCCAAGGAAACAGATAACTTCTCTCTGTTCCCTCCACAGCCTGTGCCACCCTCATCACACTGCATTGTACTTCTGGCTTCACTTCTCCGTCTCCCACCACCACCCAGCTCCTTGAGGGCAGGGAAGGGTCTGATTTGTCTCTAGCTCCCTAAGGCAGTGCATAGTTCAGAACAAACACCTCATGCTTGCGAAATAAAATCCATCTTCTAGTATTTATTTTAGAGTTTCAAGCCTAGGTTCACACACCAGAGATCAATTTCTAGCTTTGTGTTTGTGAATGATTTGTTTGTTCAGATTTGGAATTAGGATTATTTTCTACATAACATAAACTGGAGAATTTCTAGGACAAATTGTTTAACTTGTGGATTATTGGTTCCTTAAAAGTCCAGAAGTTCAACAAGTACTTCCTGAACACATATTGTACATTGGGGTTGGGCACTAACCCAGTTGGCTCTCTCACAAGAGTAGTATGAGGGCTCAACTCTGAATGTGGAGTTGATGCTTTCAGGCAGAGTTTTTCAAGCTGCAGTTCAGATCTGTTTGTGGGTAATGAAATCAATTTTGTGAGTCAAAACCATCATCAAAAGGAAAAAAAAGAACACACTAGAGTAGAACAAAATATATCAGAGTGCATCACATCCGGTAAAACTTCTGATATATATCTATACCAAACACATACACGCATGCACATGTTTATTTGTTTGTTTATTTATTTATGTGATGTCCTGGGTGAAGATATAAAATGTGTTTTTTATTGTGGGTGACAGTTAAAAAAGTTTAAAGGCATTACTCCAAGAGCCAGTATATTTTCTTCTCTCTTTTTCTTTGAAGTGTGTGTTTTTCTACTCCTAATGTCTGGGCTCCCTAAAAAGAGGGAAAGACAGGACTTTGAGATGCTGCCTCTGAAACCCCCAGCCTTAGATTTGGTGAGTCTGGCACAAACTTTGGAGTCAGGCAGAAGTCCGATCCTAAGCTCCAGGACTTCTGATTCCAGCAGCCTTCAGCAAGTCACTGAACCTTTCAAAACAGCAATACCTGTTCCACAAGGCAATTCAGAGCATTGAGGGAAATATGTGAGAATACTGTGTTGTTCAGTAAACTCCAATTCCTCAGATGAGAAAAGAAAACTTAGACCAGGGGTTAAAAAAATTCTGTTTCCTGAGAAGTAAGGAAAGACTTCAGGAAATGGCCCCGAAGAGAAAGGTGAGAGAAGACTGTGAACACTCAGGGGCTGCAGGTATTTGCATCAAAAGGGGGAGGGGATCAACGGGGAAAAGGCCAGGGCTCTCCTGTTTCTTCAGTGAGCAGTTATTTTTTATTCCCCCATGGAGCCCACTGTCAGGGGGTGTCTGGAGGTGCTGACAGGGCGCCCTGCTGAGTCAGGAGGGAGAGCTGCTGATGAGGACAGGCGTTGGACTCTCTCCTCCCTGTACCCTCTGCAGGAGGTGTGGCGGGGGTCATCCAGCCTGGGGGCCACTTAAGTTGGAAACTGCGATTAAGAAGTGAGTTGAGGTGGAGTAAGGAGTGAGCTCTAAGGAAGGAGGCCAATCTGAGTGCGCGGTCTGTCTTAAGGGTGATTCCTCACGTAGCTGAAGTTCTTCTTTTTCTGTGACTGTCTCTGAGCAATGGTCACAGTGGACAAATTGGACAGAGGCTGTCCTGCCTGCTCATTTTCTTGAGCTGTAAGCAACGCTCCTTCCTGAAAAACTGCAGTCTTCACAGCCTGGCTCTCCTTTTCTCAGCTGCACAACTGGAAGCCATGGATGTGTTTTCTTGAAGAAAAAGTTAGTTTTGCCCTGTCCGGATAGTTCAGTTGGTCAGAGCATTGTCCCGATACACCAAGGTTGTGGGCTCCATCCCCAATCAGGGCACATACAAGAATCAATGAACGAGTGCATAAATTAATGGAACAACAAATAGATTTCTCTCTGTCTCCCCCTCCCTCCCCTCTCTTCAATCAATTAGAAAAAAAAAAAAAGAAAACGTTCATTTTACATGTTTGTTGTTATCCCTGAAATGTTGAGTCTTGGGAAAGAGATTCTGTAGAGAATCCTCTCCCAGCCCCCCACCCCTGACTCCCAACACACACACACACACACACACACACACACACACGAAAGATGGGAAGCTGGTCTGCTTTGGCTGGCAGCTAGAGACAAGTGAAGACTGGTAACCGGGTTAGGATTTGTCTTTAACTATCCCAAGGCAACACAGAACAAGAAGAGGGAATTCCAAGAGTTTTAAGTGAAGACAGGGGATCCAGTGTGGTTCTTTGCTTGTTTGTTTTATTATTTGTTTTTCCCTCAGTGATTCTGTCCTTGAGGATTCCTATCCAGGATCTTGGCACGTCATTCCCTGTTCTCTGACATCCTTCAAACCGGCTTTGGCCCTGAAGGTTTCAGGAGTCACCAGCAAGCCCAGTAAAAGGAGGAAGGGAAACAGGATAGACAGTCACACCCGGGGCCAGTGCCAGGAAAGGAGAAGGACCTCAGCCATGTGCGAACAGCTGCAGTTCTCAATCTCCCAGCACAGCTTTCTTTTTCCACCACCAGTGACCTTGCAGTCACTAAGTCCAGTGACCTTTTCTCAGGCCTCATCTGCCAGCTGACGGCCCCTCTTTCTTAAATGCTCACCCCAGTGAGCTAGTTCTCCCCTACTTCTTTCAAATTCTTTCTGTGGTTCTTCCTCCATTTTTCTGCATCCCAAACCTATGACTTCTTAAAACCTCTCTTTATAGTCCCTTTCTTTCTCTCTCTCCCTCTTTCTGGGCAAATCTTGATTTCCTTTGCCAACAACTAAGTAGTATTTTAGTTGAGACTTTTTTTTTCAAGTAATAGTAACTAGTAGGCAAAGGGAAGGTTTACGTTATAAGGTGTCTGCAGAGTTCAGTGCAGAAGTGGGTGTGTGTCTCAGCCAGGGTTGGACGCAGGACCAGGCTTCTGCTCTCCGCATGTCTGCTCACATTCTGTTTTCTGATATCTGTCTGTCTCCCCCTCTTTTTTTCCTGGGCCACCATCCTACCTAAAGGCTTCATGACATCTTTAGTGATTTTCCTACTGTTGGTTGTATCCTCCATCCAAGCTATCTTATTTCAATGGTATGCCTCTCTGCCTTGGGTCTCCTGTTTTACAGGCAACCCCCACCTGGGTCTACTTTGGCTATACCGCTCCAAGGAGCACATCAGTGGGATGTTCCCACCCAAAGCTTCTGTTATCTTTCTAGAGCCTGTTTCCTGGGCCCAGGACAGCTTTTTCTCCAGGTACGTTCTCCTGAGGACAGACCACACCACTACTCCTAGACCTGAAAGGTGCCCAAAGAGTAGTTGTTTGTTGGGCAGATGGGAGCAAGAATGTGGATGGAGCTTGGACATGTCCATGTGAACATGTTCAAGGTCCTCTGTCATATGAAACAGCGTCTGGGCTGAGGAAAGAGGTGAAGCTGGGCCAGGGGGCAAGGGACGACTTTTCCTCATTCTATCATGTCCCAGCATGGGACTCTGAGAAATTCAGGAATTCTATATTTTAACCTGGTCTTCCACATTGTTATGAAGGTTTATTTTTCAATATAGGAGTATAGAACATATTTTATTTAATAGTTTATTAGTTTGATTTCTAATTCTTAGATATATGGCATGTGGGCCTCCATTTGTAGTCCTGTCCTGGGCTGTGCAGACTTTAGGGGCAAGTTGGTATATCACTATGGCCAGTTTAAATATATACATATATTCCCTAAACAAAGCTCTGATTATGTCACCACTTGCCTCAAAGCTTTTGATGATGACTACTGCCACGTACCTGAGAGAAAGTGGCTCTGGTTGTTCCTTATTTTGTGTCAGATGAAGCTGGCAATCAGGTGGGGCCTACCTTTCATCAGAAAAAGGGTCAAGTCAGGCTTGAGCTGGTAAGGAGTCAGCTTGCTGCTCAGAGCTCACTGGGGAAGCTGAGAGGACAGAAGCCCGGGCAGTCTGATGACTAGCAATTGGAGCCTCAAGCAGAGATGGTGTAAGTTCACACAGACAAGGGTCAGAAGATCAAAGGCAAGTCTAAGGTAAGTTGTCAAGAAGTGGCCCGTCTGAAGCTGTTGAGGAGAGCAGGGCATGCACCAAGGTAAAGGAGACGATTCACTTTCTGCCTCTGTTCCTATGTGCTGGAACTTGTCCTAGCCTACTCCATAGATGTGGACAACAGAAACAAAGCATGGTTCTTAGCAGTATGCAACAACAGCTTCTAATGAGAATGCTATGTTTGTAATCAATCTCCTTCTGAATGTCTTCAAAGGGATCAAATTTGGGAACCAATTCATTTAGACCAAGGGAAAGGATAAGTGGGTAGGGCTAAAGTCAGTGGAAGTGGGCAGGGCAGGATGACATTTTGTAACCTTCTACCCACTTGTGAGGTTGAGTCAGGTGCCTGTGCCAGGAAAGAAGATGCCAGGCTGAATGCAGGCTAAGGCTTCTGTTGGGCACAGCTCCATCTGCAGAATAACTGCAACGTGCACTGTTCTCCTTCCTGATGTGCAGGGATCAGAGCTTCGTAGAGGAGCTGCTGTTGAGCGTGAGAGACCTTAGGTAATTCTTAAAATAGGAAGCATGAAAGAATGTGTATTCTAACAAAACTAAAAAAAAAACAAAAAACTGCACACACAGCTTTCTAGGACTTTAAAAACAGGCATTAAGGACAGACTCTCCAAACTCTAGATATCAGGCAGTTCTTCTACATAAAATTATTTTATCTCAAACTCATTGACATGGGCCCTAATGGAGGGGTATCCTGGCACTTTGCAAGAGATGCTATTGTCTTCGCAGGGCTGTGCTGTGAGGAGTCCACTTACCCAGTGCTTCTTAAACCGGCACGCACTAGAACCCCCTGCTAGTGCTTGTTCAAAATGCAGAATTCTCAAGATTTTTAAATTTATTTAAAACTTTTTCTTTAAAGTGAGTATGGGAATTCCTAATGCATAACAGAAGCTGCAAAGTATAATTCTGTGGAGCATTTGAGATCTTGCTTCCAGGGAACAGTCATCAGTTTTGGCTCAAATAAACTTTCATAAAAATAAAAAATAAAGTAAGTATGGTAAGGATCTTACATTTAACAATAAACCCAAAATTATTTTATATGTTTAATATTTCTTAAAAGCTAATTTAGCTTGACTAAGGGAAATTTTTTTTTACTAACTTTACTAGGGGAAAATAAAATCCCACTCACAGAAGCTTCGGAAAGGGCAAAATTAATTCAAAAAATTTCCCCTACTAACAAATAGTAATAAAAGCAGAATGTTCTAAAGGTTACATCTGTCAAGGTCCTGGGGAAAAAATAGCTTTATATTGAGTCATTTGAGAAGAGTGTAATAAGGGCACTCCTCACAACGCATGGGTTGGACTTGGACAAACAGGAAGGGATGGTGCACTGGTCTTGAGCTGACGAGTACAGGAGCCATTACCACCAGGAGGCCTGAAAGGACAAGGGCCTGGAACCAGTTAAAGTGCCCCAGAAAGAGAGCTGATGGAGAAGACCACCTGCTTTCTTCTCCAAAAAGGAGTCAGAGGAATAAATACAGTATTCCATTATCCATGGGGGCGTATAGTCCAAGACCCCCCAGTGGATGCCTAAAACCATGGGCAACCAAATCCTATATATACTATGTTATTTTCTAGATATACATACATATGTTAAAGTTTAATTTATAAGTTAGGCACAGTAAGAGATTAACAATCATAATAAAATAGAACAATTATAACAATATACTGGAATAAAAGTTATGTGAATGATTTTGGGGCCATTCTTAGGTAGAGTAAGGGTTACTTGAACACAAGTACTGTGATACCCTAACAGTCGGTCTGACAACAAAGACGGGTAAGAGACCAACTGGCGGGGAGGGTATACGACGTGGCACACTGGACAAAGGGACGATTCATGTCCTGGGCAGGACGAAGGGAAATGGTGTGACATTTCATCATGCTACTCAGAATGGTGTACAATTTAAAACTTATGACTTGTTTATTTTTGGAATTTTCCATCTAATACTTTCAGACTGCTTGAATGCAAATAACCAAGACCGCAAGTGAGGGTGGACTACTGCATGCCAGCCTCATTGGCCAACCCGCCCACAGGCTGAAGGGCAGAAGGAAGGAAGCCACCAAAGCAGTCCATGTGACTCGGCCTCTCGGGGCAAAGAGCAGGTGTGGAAGGGTGGAGAGTGGAGCATGAGGGGAAATTGGAGAGAGTCCACCACCCATCAGAGATGGCTAACAGACCGAAGTGGCTATTGTGTAGCTTAACAAGCACTGAAGCGATTTCCTTTACTATCCTCTTGTTTATATTACCCTGTAATATATTTATAAGAAACATATCATTTAGTGTCCTGGTCTTGTATTGAGGGAGGTGCGCAGAATCCTTTGCCACACCCCCAGACCTATAGAATCAAGTCTCACTTTGGAAACAGACCAGAACTCTGAACTTTAAAGAAGCCTTCCAAATGATGCACGTCCAACATTCAGAACTACTGAGCTGTAAAATGAAAGGCTGAGCAGTGGCAGCTACCTTCTTAAGAGAGTGGTAGCAGTCTCCTATGTTGAGAAAAGAATTCTGCACAAAGCACGCATGCGTGTGGACCAGGACAGGGAGGGGGAGCCGACAATTGAGAACAATTGGTTAGTAAGGGTGTTCAGAGTTTTAAAACTTTTTTGCTATGATCATGTTCATCTAAGAGCTTATTAAAGTAAAAACACCTGTAAGAGAACTTGGAGCAGGTAGACACCACAAGCATCTGACCCCACTTGTGAGGAGTCCCTGGAACTCAAGCATAGTATCTAAGATTTTTGGTCCCTGTCAGGGCTCCTCAGAATCCTAGAGTCTCCCAAGCCAGCTTAATCCTCAGCAAACATCCAGAGGAACATCTGAGACCTGGCTTGACAGGACCCCACCAGTCTTCTAGGTATGAATGGGCAGTCAGCCACCATTGATAGGGCTCCGCCTTCCCTCACTCCTGGGCGGAGTGGCTGAACCTTTGGTACTTGAGCAGAGGAGGTCCCTTCTATTAGTTTTCTTGTTAGCAGTTTCCACACAGTGAGATTTTCCTGCCCGATGTAACCTTAAGCTGCAACAGAAATAACCTTTGGAGCCAGAGACAGCAAGGTTGTACAGAGGCATCAGGGCTCTGGTGAGACTGTTCCTACGGAGGTCCTGGGCTAGGCCTTCTGCCTCCTTGAAGTCCTTTCTTTGGTCTGCTGGTGACCTATAAGCTAAGGATAGGACAGGGGAGGCCACAGAGGAGGCCTGGCTTCCCCATGGAGGCCTGCAAAGAGGAAGCTCAGTTTGTAGGCTTCAGGGCAGGTAGACAAGCCCTCTCAACCCCAGAAGTCAGGAAATGCTCATTATATTCTATGTAAAGGGACCCCCTGTGCCTTCTGAGCTGACACAGAGAAGGACTATTTATTTTTCAGTGGTGCTTGTCTGAATTGGCAAGCTTGGGCTGGAGCAGGGGAAAGCAGATCCAAAATAATCATGTGATGGAATTACACCCGCTGAGATAAAGAACCGTGTGGCTCCCCAAGCAAACGTTCTTGCAGACTCTGCATTGCAAACTCTGGCTCAGGAGGCGCTTGGCTAATTTGTCTTTTGCCAACTAAAGGCAAATGGAGGAGGGCAGAACCTGGCAGCTTCTCCAGCTGCTTGGTGATTCGAGGATCACTCTAACCCCTCCTCTTCCCTCCCCCACAAATTTATACCTGTTATTTAGGCATCATATCCCACTGATGCCTAAATAACAGGTATAAACTTGCTCCACTCTTCAAGAAGCAAGGAAATACATATTTCTTTATTTTTCCAAATGCACTGAAATTAAGCTCTGAGCCTCACCTTGGCCTGGCTAGCAGGATCATCTATATTAATTCTTATTGAAATGCCATCTTTCCCTCCACTGGACAATACTAGAATCCAGGGGCCTGCTTGTAACAGAAAAAAGGGACTGATGTGAGGTAGTCAATAACATAGCCACTATTATTGCTTCTTTTGTGACAGGATGCAGCTATTGGACTAAAGAGTTTCTAATCACAGTGTCTACTTCCCCTTCAGGCTCTGGCCATAGGGGGCCCTTGTCCATGTTTTCAAGGTCATGTAATTAGAGATTGCCCCGGAGGCATTGGTTATGTGCCACATTTGGAGTGGGAGGCAGGTAGAGGAGTTATGAGGAAACTTTAGACCTTCCCCCCTGGCCTGTAACGTGGGTTAGTGTCCCCCGTTCTTCGCTATAGATCAATATTTTCTCATTTCCATGTATCTATATACTTAAACAGCTTAGAGCATCTTCCTCCTCTCCCAGACTGCTGCTGCTAAGCCCCTCGTACAGAGACATTTTGGAGGCCTGCCTGCCAGGCACAGCTGCTGCTCCAGAGCCTCATAACACTCAGAGCCCTGCATGGAAGAGGCCCAGGTCTCCACCATTCAGGGATGCCTCCTCTTCAGTGTCTTCCCACACTTGTAGGCTCCAACTCTCTCCCTCGTCCGGGAAGCCCCAGCTTCTCTCCACCATCCCACCCATCCTCTGGGGAACCTCCAGCTTAATTCCTTCTTGGGCTTGACCCCTGAACTGTAGAGAAGCCATTAGTTAACTGCTGTCACCCCCATCCCAAGACAAAGACCAGGAGTTGAGACCACTGAACACAAAACCTTGGCTGATTTGTGGGGCTAGAAGGCCAGTGAAGAAGAAGAGATTTTTTATTTTTCTTATAGCATGTGGGATATGAGCCTCAATCTATTATTATGCCTGCAATTCTCTTACTAGAGAGTTACTGCTTTGGGTGGGATATTGTTGAACCCTAGGGATCCTAAGATGCCTCTCTTGGGAGAAGTAACAAAGCACTGTACTTCACTGCAAGGTGAGACAGGTGAGACAACATGGGCGGAGAATCTGGGGGAAGCCTAGCTCTGCAGCACTTTACAGTCGGGTCCAGCTGCTGGCTTTGTGGTTGGCTATATAAGGTAATACTGACTGCAAAGCTTCTCCTCTCTGTTGAAGATAAGCTTGCAAGTTTTCTGTGGTTCGTGGGGGCTGGGCCACCATATCCTAGTCAGGTAGTAAGGTGGGGTGATTAGCTTGGATAACCGCCTGGGAGTTGTTGCACTTTTGTAAGACACAAAGACCCACAAGGCCAAGTTTAGAATGAGGAGGGAATCAGAACACAGGTTTACATATCTGGCTGAGGCACTGAGGGCAGAGTCCTCCTTCAGTGCCACTGGGGTGGGGTAGGAGGTGACTTTATTAAGCTCACATGGTTAGTAGGGTAAATACTGGGACAAAATTCTTCCCAGGACTGCCAAGAGCCACTAGTGTCTCACTGGATTAACAGAAGCTACCAGCATACTCGGGCTGGAATCAGGTTCCTTCATTTGCTCTCTGTGAGGCCTTGGGCGCTTACAGTCTATGTCTTGGTTTTTCCATCCCTAAAATGGGGATAATAACATGCCTACTTCATAGGAGTGTTGTGGGGATTTGTCAGAGTATTTAAAGCACTTAGAAGAGTGCCTGGCACACAGCAAGTGTTATAGAAATGTTAACTGTTGTAGTTATTGTGGTTATTGTCTAAAGCCAGGTGGATCACAGAGCCGGGAGCCTCAGGCAAGCTTCTGGAGCAGCAACTAGAAACAACTATTTATACTTACTCCCATCCTGCCTTGGGCTACTGATGAGATAACTGCTGTAAACACTTGATGTTCCCTTGTTTCCCTGGGAGGTGCAAAATATCCAGATTCGCCACTAGAATCCAGGTGACAGAGGCTACTACTTTGGGGCTCTGACTGAAATAACTCTTTAGGACCACGGTTTGAGGGGCTTTGAAAGACTCTCTGGTCCCAACACAGCTCCACCCTGGGCTTGCCTCCATGTCTAAAATTGTCTCTAGTGCTTCTAGGAGTTCTGAAGAGGTGATCCAGGCTGCAGCCAGACTGCATGAATCCTGACTCTCTCTGCCTCACTGGCTGGGAATCTTGGAGAAGTTATGTAATCTCTTCACCTCAGTCTGCTCCTCTGTAAAAGTGAGACAAATGAAAGTACCCTCTTTAAAGAGTATTTGAGAATGAAATGAAATAGTATGTGTAAAGGTTTAACAAAGTGCCTGGTACACACTGAACCCTCAGTAACTCATAATGAAGGTGTGTTTGTTTTTGAGAGAGAGAGAGAGAGAGAGAGAAGAGAGGGAGACATTGATTTGTTGGTTGTGTGTGTGCTGAGGATCAAACCTGCAACCTTGGCACACGGGGACGACACTCCAACCAAATGAGCTGCCCGGCCAAGGCAGATTATGGTGGTTTTGACCCAACAAGCCATCAATTAGCAATTTAATATTTGTTAATACAAAAATTCTCAATTTTTAAACATTTTATAATAAACACTATAAAGTATAGAAAAATTTTGAAGAAGTAATACAATGAACACTTTTATATACACCATTTAGATTCAATAACTGCTTTTTCTAACAGACATTTTTGCTGTTATTTGCATTTTTTATTTGGCTGTTTGTGCGTGTGTGTTTTTCTCCTCAATTATTTGAAAGTGACTTGCAAGCATCATGACAATCTACCCCTAAATACTTTAGCACGGAGCTCCTCCAAATAAGGAGATTATTCTACATAGCCACAACATCGTGCCCACATCTAAAACAATTCTCGTGATTTTTAAATACTATCCAATACTGCGTTGATAGTCACAGTTTTTCTGTTGTTCCTAACATGGTTTTTAGAACTATTTTATCAACTAGGAACCAATCATAGTTTACATGTGCCTTGTGTTTGGCTATGTCTCTTTAAATCTAGGGTATCCTCCCCATCTTTTCTTTTCTTAGGGGCACTGACTTTTGAAGAGGCCAGGTCATCCGTCTCACAGGAAGTTCCACCTTCCAGATTTGTCTTGTTGTTTCCTCCAGTGCTGTTTTCAGTGAAAATTTTGAGAAAGGGTGAAAACATGTGGTGCTTGAACTAGAGCCCCTGGGCTGTCCCAGAGACCTAGAACCATGTTGCCCATAGGAAATGAGGGAAGAAACCAAAAAACAAGGCACACATTTTTTTTTAACTCTACACCTGTTGAACACTGACTTCCTGTTCTCCCCTCCGCCAGCCCCTAGCAACCACCATTCTACTTTCTGTCTGTATAAATTTCACTACTCTAAGAACTTCACATAACAGGAATCATACAGTATTTGTCCCTTTGTGACTGGCTTATTTCATTTAGCATAATGTCTTCAGGATTCATCCATGTTGTAACTTGTGTCAAAATTTTCTTCCTTTTGAAGGCTGCTTTGTATGTATGTACAATATCCATACATATTTCACATTTTGCTTGTTCATTCACCTGTTGATGGGCCCTTGGGTTGTTTCCATCTTTCGGCCACGGCGAACAATGCTATGAACATGGGTGCCCATCCCCGTAAAGCACACTCATTTTTACCTTTTGTCCTGTGGCTAGCCCTCATGCAGTAACTGGTAGTTTTATTTTATTCTTTTTTAAGACTTTATTTATTTTTTTAGAGAGGGGACGGGGTGGGGGGAGAAAGTGAGGGAGAGAAACATCAATATGTGGTTGCCTCTCTCGTGCCCCCACTGGGGACCTGGCCCACAACCCAGGCACGTGCCCTGACTGGGTATTGAACTGGTGACCCTTTGATTTGCAGGCTGGCACTCAACCACAGAGCCACACTAGCAGGTTAGTAACTGGTAATTTTAGAACTCCTTTTCCTTTCCATCATTCTCTCCCCTTTACCAAATTCCAACATAAAGCTGCTCTTTCAGTTCTGCCTTTATCTGGAGCTTCCAGCCAACTACACCAACAAGAGAAATCTGGGCACTACTCAAGGCAAACATTTCTCCACTGCTTACTGTGGCAAGTACATTAACTATAATATCAACATGTGAGAAGCCAAAAGCTCCAAGCTTTTAAAGCCACTGAATGCAAAAGGCCAAAGATACCCTTTGAAATCAACTTAATGCATTTTTAATCTGTTAGGCTTCCACACTTAAGGGAACTAGCTTTTATTCCAAGGCACGTATTCCAAGATTCCAAATTAACATGTGTGGTTTATATCTGGCTACCTGCAAACTACGAGAGGAAGCAAGAAAAAGTAGAGCAAACTCTGAACTGGATAATCAGGAAATGGGATTCCAGTTTCAGGACTCGGTTCATAACCATGTGACCTGGGCCAAAGCCTCCCCTTCACTGTAAGCGCCTCAGTTTTCTCAGCTGCCAAATTGGAGGTTGACTTATAGCCCTCAAACGCCATGATTGCCCAAGCTACATTTTATTTACTTGGAAAAGTCAATAATAGGGAGGCAATTGTGGAAATGGGAAAGCCCTGAGGTTGAGTTCCAGCTTCTCTACAAATCAGCTGGGGGATCTCCAGTGTATCCCTTAACATTGTGAGCCTTAATTTTCTCACTTGCAAAATGGGAATGATAAATATGGCAGGGCAGTGATGGAGAATATAAGTTGTAAAGTGTGGCAAAAGGGCACTGTAATTTTAAGGTGCTCTAGGACCACCTGAGAGCGATGATATGGAGGATTTGAAGCCATAAAGAGCTCTACAAATGTAAAGGGTTGCTATAGAAGTAAGGACTCTATTCTTAATGACTTGTACAAACTCACAATATTTTATGTTAGAAATAGACGATAAATCCCTCTCCCCTCTCCCCAAGAATCCATTCTGTCTTGGCCCTGGGTATTTCCTTAAATTGATTTGGATGTTATGGTAGACTCTCCCCCAGCTGCAAACTTTCAACAGCTGTTTGAAAATACTTGCTTTATTTTGCTCCAGAACGTGTTGTAGCATATCTTGTTACAACAAACCTCCAGCCTACCAATGGGGCTTTGATTTTGCCAGTTGTAATGACGCTAAAGGTCTTTGTCAGTTTTTTTTTTTTTTTTTAGGTCCCAGAACACTTGATTGGCCCTTGGGTTTCATGTCAATTTAACCACTGAGGAGTAGATTCCCAGGCTTTGCTGTGTTTTACAATCTGCAAATTAATTATAATTATTTAACAACTGTTCCTCCCCAGAGCTTCAAATAGTCCCTATCAACATTTGTTCACTCTTCTCTTTACAACCACACAGCCCTCTCTTCTAAGGAACTCCCTGTGTCTCCAGTTCCAAGGGGGACTAATTGAGAAAAAGAATATAGGGATAGATAAGCTCAGAATTGAGCTGATGACTTAGTGGATTATAAATAGTTTTAGAGTTAAGGGTGGCATGCCAGGCTACATAATTAATATGCCTAAGAATCACCTGGAATTTATAACAAAAGTGCAGATTTCAGGACCATGACTCCAGAAATCTCCTGATTAAGGATTTCTAGGGTGAGTCATTTTAGACATGCCTCCCAAGTGATTCTGACACAGGGGTTCCACATTTTTAGAAACCTGGTGGAGACAGAACACTGGTTCTCCTACTGTTTTAAGCAAGTTGACTCTAGATAAGCTATGAGCTTGCTGTGCTCAGTCTCCATGTTTGTAAATGGCTATGAAAACAGCAGGTGCCCTCCCGACTCACAGGAGTAAAATGAGACAAAGACCTGAAGCCATTTTGAAGAGTTAAGAGCTCACGCCAGTGCAAATCCCTCTCATCCTTCTTGGCGTTCTCTTGCCTTATCCAAGCAGACCCTAGCTGGCAGCCTGTTTTTATCCCCACCTCACTAGGCATTTCCACATGTTTCACTTATAGGGAGGGGAGCCCTGCTGACCTGCCTTTGTCTAGTTGGTCCATCTGTATGGGCTCACCCAGGTTTATGCCATTCTTAATAGAGTGCTCCAGGACCACACCCATTTCTGTTGGAAATATTGACAAAAATGGATCTGGTTGACCCTCCTAATGGTCCCAAGTCCTCCTTGAAATCTAGGTATACCTGCATCATTAACAATCCCATTAATTTCATTTTTGACAACGTCACATCATTCCTGGGCCCGCACAAGTCTTCTCTTTGAGCCAGGGCTTACACCTGAGGGCTTGCAGCCCACATTCACCCCTGGTACTTTGGCTGTGTTCCCAGGTACAGTATGTACCTTTTGAAGTTTAGAGTGATCAACTTCACATTTATCTTTCCTCCATCTGCTCTTATCACTTTGGCAAGAATTCTTCTAGGGTATTCTACCCTTCTGGCCACATTCAGTTAGAAATAAAATAATGGGAGTATTATTTCCAGTGAAAGACAAAGTTAAAGTTCAGTTAAAGACACTGCCCTTATCTTTTAGATATATAGGGCAGCCTACTTGCAAGGCCTTCAACTACTTGTGGCTTTGTGAAATAACTTCCTTCTTTCATTTTTCCCTCTTCCTTATGGCTTTTTTAAATTTATTTTTTCTTTATTTTTATTGTTTACACAATTACAGATGTCCCCATTTTATCCCTCTTTGCCCACCTCCATCTAGGCCACATGTCCCCTTCCCTCAAGCCAGCACCACACTGTTGTCTGTGTCTGTGAGTTATGCATATACGTTCTTTGGCTAGTGCCTTCACCTTTCATCAGTCCCCCCCTACCTCTCCTGTCTGCCTGCTGTCAGTCTGTTCCATGTGTTCATGCCTCTGTTTCTATTTTGTTTGTCAGTTTTTCCTTATGATTTAAAAACATTTTTTACTGAAAATTTTTAATTACAGTTGACATACAATATTATATTAGTCAGGTATACAACACAGTGATTAGACATTTATACAACTTACAAAGTGATACCCTTCTGGCTCCAGAATATTCTGCAAGTTCTGATGAGTATCTGAGTGTTTGCAGTTCCCCTGCCCCACTAAAGAACAAAGAGGGGCATGGTTCCCCTCCTAAGACCTGACACATTCTTCCCCTTGCTCACTCCACACTCTCATTTCTTCACAGGTTCACTCAACAAGTAATTATCGAGCACCTAGTATATGCGAAACATTAAAGACAGCACAAGATAGGCAATATTCCTACCTTACGGAATTTTTGTTCTCACAGGAAACATGGTTAATAAATAAACAAAAAAAAGTTAAGGTAATGGTAAATATTAGGAGAAAATGACACACTGTCATGCTATGCAGGGAGTGAATGAGGCTGGGGAACTGCTACTATAGAGTGGGTTGCCAGGAAAGGCATCTCTGAGGGGGTGACATTTAAGGTGAGACTTGAATGAACCAGCCTTGGAAAGACCAAGCACTGGAAAGCTATTAACAAGCTTTTCCTTGAATGCTTTTGTGTCATTTTGCAGAGAAAAGAAATCCTTAGGAAGTCTTATTCTCTGACCATGACATTATTATAGGTAACTGCTAGGATGTGAACAACAGCCCACCAGAATACGGTGCTCAGCATATAGCCTGACACAGTTCTGAAGCATCACTTTGGTTAGTAGTGGCAAGTGAACCAAAGGATTCCTCAGCCTAGACTACTGAAAAAGTCTACTTTATCCAATTAAATTAAGCATTTTACCAATGTATTATGCTTTTAGAACTCCAGGAAAGGCCTTTACCCCTCAATATATCCTGGACTTTCCAACTATACCCTGGGGATTGAAATTCTTCTTAATCAGTTTTTTTCATTCTATGGCCAGTTAAAGGCTTAAAATGAGATACCCTCAGGAGAAGCAGCCAACTGGCCCCCACGTACACACTATGGTTCTGCAAAGGATACAGACCCTTTAAGGGGAAGGGAGGGGAGAGGAAGAGCCATGTACTGGAGAGAACTAGAAAAGGAAATTTAGGGGAAAGGGAAGGGAGGGAAGGCTGCATGTCCTTGAGCAATTTACTCCCTAAGAGATTGCAGGATCTCTTGCCTTCTCCAAGCTTGAGTCTCTTCCCCGATATGCCAAGGTTATGAGGTTATGGGTTTGATACCCAGTCAGGGCACATTAAAAAA
>VMDR010020681.1:0-17385 GCA_007922815.1 Macrotus californicus | reverse complement strand
TCCTCTTCTTTCTTTCTGAATCAGTGAATATGTAATTCTCTTTTTATCACTCACATGCTTTATTAAAAGATTGAACTTATTGAAGGATACTCTAAGCAGCTACTTAGATTCCCTAGGATGTTTTCTCTTTATTAACATTATTCATAATTACATAATCAGACTTTCATTTCAGTGTCTCTAATACTTCTAGGGCCACAGTTTCTTTTATTGTTGTACTTTCCCTGATTAAAAATATATATTCTCTTCTAGAATTTATGATACACTGATCTTATGGTACAAAGACAGGGGAAGAGAATTAGTACTATTGAGTACCTATTACCTTCCATCCCAGTGTTATGTACCTTATTCATTTTCTCAGCGCCATTTGTATTTGGTTTGATTATTTTCATTGTTCAGATGAGGAAGCTGAGAATCAATATGTCATCCAATTAGGAAATAACAAAGATGGGATTTAAGCCTGAATCTGTCTGACCCCAGAACTCCTTCTAATGTACTATAGGCTGATTACTTCCATTTTCTGGCACATCTGCATGTGCTACACAATATGGATTGTTACCATTATTTTAGAAAGTCAGAGCTCATCCTCTTTAGAGGGTAAATGGAGATCTGCACGTACCAGTTCTACAGTTTCTTCTATGCATCACATCGTTCCCCTCAATGATATCTTGACGTACAATTTGGTCCATATGGCTTCCTAGTAATCTTTATTTTTTTGTAGTACCCATAATTAGTGATCACGTGGTAAAAAGGAGAAGCCCTTAGGAATGAAAGAACTTAGTCAAAATCCTTGATGTCTGTCTCAGTTATTGGTTACTGTATAACAATATTGCCACAAACTTAGCCACTTACAACAGCACAGATTTATTATGTCACAATTCCAACAGGTCAGGAATCTGGGCCCAGTTTAGCTGGGTCCTCTGCTTCAGGGTCTCACAGGTCTGCTCTCAATGTATTGGGTGGGGCTGTAGAGTGATCTGAGGCTTGATGGGGGAAGAATTTTCAGCATTCAGTTCCTGACAAACCACCTAAGATCTCAAGGTTCTCGCTGCCTGGCAGCTGGAGGCTGTTCTGAGTTCCTTTCCACAGGGGTCTCCCAGCATGGCTTCCTTGCCACCAGCAAGGGAGAGACTCTCCTTTCAAGACAGGCATTACAATCACACACATGGAGTCATTCTATTGGTTAGGACCTAGTCACCGATCTATCTGCACTCAATGGGAGGTAAGGAACAAGGGCATGAATACCAGCATGTGAAAAAATGGGGACATTTTAGAGTCCATGTAGCCAAAACATTATCTTGATGACATTTACAGTTCTCTGAAGACTTGTCAGCATCTCAAATGACCATGGAAATACTGGCTGGCTGTTTTGTTTTTTTTTTAACTTTTTTTTGCCCCATATTTTTCTAGTGTTAAATCTGCTATCCCTTGGTCAACTTTCAGCATATAATGAAATCTTTAGTTATAAATCTTTAATATCATATTTTAACACACATGAACATGCACATGCTCACACACGGTACAGTACCTTACAGCGTCTCCTCACAGTCCTTCCCAAAGTCTAGCCACCTGCGTGGTCCCCATGGTCACATGCAGCATTCTGCCCCTGACCTACTGCTAATGCTCATAAGTCACTTCCCAGATTTGAATTCTTTTCTTCCCATAAATATTAAAGGAAGGAAATTTGCTTCTTTCCCTACGTCTTTTCTAGTCTTCAAGGCTTGTTTATGTATTTTAAAGAATTCATGTCAACATTATATCTCTTGCAGGAACTTTGGCCAATTTCTTAATTATGCCCTACAAAAAAATAGCCTGTGGTCAAGTTAATTCAAAGCAGAATGCCTGAAGTCTGCAGTGTTAGCAGGCAGGGATGACAGTATTGACCGAAGTCTCTGCTGCCGTCAGCCAAGTAGACCACTTATGCCGTAAAGAAAATCAGCAAGGCTGGAATTTCAGCTGTTAGGGCTTGGGTTAGAATTTGCCTCTTTGGAGTCTTATTTCCCACCCAATGCATTTTTTTTTTTTTATTACAGGAAAAATAATTTAGGGCTTTGGCAAAAACAATTAAATAATTCAGAGACTGGTGATTTTTTTCAAATTTGTAGCTAGATCAAATATTCATAAGGTGTAGGTACATTTCTTTGGTGGAAGTGCATGGGACCACCAATGCTGCCTCACAGTGTGGCTTTACAGAGCTCAAAGGCCTTGGAACCGGTATTCATGTAAAAAAAAAGCACTCTACATCTTTGCCTTTAAATCCACTGTCCCGTATCTAGATCCCTGTGCTTGTCACTGATGTGGCAACACGGACAATGACTGCAACTTCAAACACACCTTTTGTCCTCTACGGTGTTTCCAGTATTCCTTTCAGTAAATTTTTAATGACTCTTTCAATTATGGCCCAAATAGCATTTGACAGAATGCACCCTTGTCTACTACTAGCACTTAGACTCGAGTGGTGTTTTTAGATAGCAATTAGTATCCACAATGCTGTCATGATATTTGTGAACATACTTTAGAGTTGATCTTAATGATCCCATTACAATATGCTCTGCTTTTTTTCACAAATGTGATGGTCTTGCTTTTATGATATTATGGAGAAGCTCTGGATTTGGGGTTTGAATAGAAAGGACCAAACTAAAGTGTTTCTCCCTTTTGGACCCGTGACTTGCTGGAATCAGATCTGCTGAATGTTTCTGGCGGGTCCCCAGTGAAGCTACACAGGGCAGTGTGGGAGAGAGCTGAATCCATTACATGTGAAATTGCTAGGAAACAGATGCTGAAGTGATGTCCTTGTTAACATTAGGTATAGCAAAAGATCTCATGAAAGTTAGGTTCCAAAAACTGTAGTGCAAGACACAAAACCTCAGACAATGTTTATCTTAGCCATGGAACAATTTTGAATGCTCCCAATTATGTGCAAATACCTTCTAAATGTATAACTGCTACCACCTTTGGTTTGAAGGGGTGATATATACATAGGCAAGTTGATACTTGAACTATAATTCAGAAAACGTAACCCAAAACACTCTTGGAAGTAAGAGGAATAAGAATGTTTGTTGCTGTTATTCCTAATTATTCTGGTTGGCACTGCACAATTCTTATCTTGAGTCTTGGTTTTTATGGGCGAAAAAAGGTGACAGGTAATAACTTATGTATGGCATAGCCAGGCCCCATTAGAAATTAGGTATTAGCAAGAACAGAGAGGAATCACCAGGAGGCTAAAGGACCATGAATGAATACACAACCTCCTTCTGTATAGGAAAATATGTTTGATCTTTTTTATTTCTGAACCTTAAGTGCTCTGAGGACATTTTACAGTTAAATGCTTATGAAAATAAAAGCATACTCTTCTCTAGTGTGTTTATATTGCCATCTAGCTATGACCTTGAAGTCCATCTCAGAGATTGATTTCTGACTTCTCTATTAGAAACATGTCTCTGCAGAACTAAAAGGAGTTCAATGGCATTTGATGAAGTTATTCTTATATTAATCTGTTTGGTTTCCAAACCATATTTCGGCTTTCTCTGTTTTTTTTTTTTTTTTTTCCAACTGGGGTTTGGATTCCTAAATAAAGGGCCTAAAATTCCAGGTGGTATGGATCCCATATTCTATATTATGATTACATTTACTTAATATTTTCCCAGAGAAAAGTACTCTCTATTTCAACTTAGTAAGGTGGAATATTTACACACTATTCTGCTTGTCTCGCTGACTTTCTTTCCTATCCTGAAGTGTTTTATCATCTTATTGTCCCAGGCCCTTTGCACATGCTATTCCTTCTACCTGGAATAATTTTCCCTCTCTTTGCCTAGTTAATTAATTCACCTTTAAAACTTAGCTCAATCTAGTTTTCTATAGATTCTTACACGAAACCCTCTACTTTGCCCTAAACTATGTCTGTTTCTCCAGTTAAAGTTTCTATATATCTTCTCAGGGGCCCACATCCCAAACACAGTTAAATAATATGTTGTGTAACTAGGTGTTTAACACTTGGATTTCTAGGTAGAATATAGATGTCTTGAAGTTGAACACTGTCTTTTTCACAGTTCTTTCCCAAGCTCTTCACTTAGGTCCTTGCACTAGAAGATGCTACTCTTGATTGATTGATTGAATGAATATTGTTTGAAGGATTTGACTAATTTTGATCAAGCCTGATATACTACTAAAGAATAGTAATGTATACTTTAGGTCTAGTTGCGACTTCAACTATCACCAATTCTCTGATGTCTCACAAATCTCTACCCTAGAATTCTCCTCTGAGCTCTAGATCCACTTAAACAACTCTCTACAGAACATCCTCATCTGAACCTCTAGAGGTCTTTTAATTTCAAACTGCCCAAACTGAAGTTCATGATAGCCCATGTTCCTTCTCCTCCAAGTCTACTCCTTCCCCTAATGCATTATCTTGATTAACAACACTACAAACCACCCAGTTGATTCTAAGGATGATATGTCTTTGATCTCTATGCTCCTAGCTATTCACTTCTTTTATCATTCATGTTTCATTTCTCCAAACTGATTGATTTGAAAAGATGAGCCTTCTAAATTAATGGATATTTTCCCATCAAGAATAGTAAGTAACAGTATTCCTCAGATAGAACCTCTAAACAAGGGCTCAAAGTCCACCAAGAAATCTGAGAGTCTGCTTTATCTCTCCTCTTTCCTTATCTAAGTTACCAAGTCTTGCAAAGTCTACTTCCTGAGTATGTATCAGGTGCCTTATTCCCATTTTAGTGTTTGATTAGCTCATCCAGTACTACTATATAGATTCCCCATTACTCTCCATGATACTGGCCTTGCTTTCCTCCAGTCTAGCTTCTAACTGGTGTAGGAATGCTTTCTGAAATGTATAAATCTGGTCTTGGAAGTGCCCTAAATAAAAGCATTGGGGATTCCCCCGAGAGATCCACTCCTCCATGTCTCTTGTGATCTGTTCTTTGTCCATGTTTGGAACCTCAGATCCCAGCATCTCCCTTCACGAACCTGAAGCTCCAGTATATCGAATCATTTGGAGTTTCCCATGCATTGTATGTTCTTCCCTGTGCCTTGGCATTCACACATGGAGTGCTCTGCTGGAACACTCTTTCTCAATAACTTCTCACATATTAAACAAAGTTTTATATCAAATTTAATATCCTCTAAGAAACATTTTATGATTCCTCACATATTTTTAGGCAATTTTTCTTCTTATCTCCATTTGCCCTTGTACAAACTGCAGTCTCACTGTATTGTAATTGTCTATTTACATGTTTCTCTCCTTCTTTAGACAAGAGATCCTTGAGGCCAGTGACTGGGTCTTATTTATCCCCAGTGCCTAACACAGTACCTGACATGAGAGGTATTCCATAAATATCTGTTGATAAATTGAATGCATGAAAATGTAGCCAATAAAACTTTTCAATTGGGTATATCTTTTATACTTGTGAACTGTATTAGACAGGGTTCTCCAGAGAAACAGGACCAATAGGAGATATATATATCTTCTCTTATATATCACAGACTATATAGGAATTAGTTCATGTGGTCATGGAGGCTAAGAAGTGCCATGATCTTCTGTCTGGAAGTAGCAGAACCAGGAAACCTAGTGGTGTAATTTAGTCCAAATCTGAAGTTCTGAGAACCAGGGGAGCTGAATGTGGGTATAAGTTCAACTCTGAGTCCAAAGGCCCAATTACCAGGAGTGCCAATGTCCCAGGGCCGGAGAAGATGGATGTCCCAGCTCAAGCAAAGGAGTAAATTTGCTCCTTCTCTGCCTTTTTGTTCTATTAATGAGGCCCTCAACATATTGGTTGATGACCATCTGTACTGGTGAAGGTAATCTTCTTTACTCAGTCTATGGATCCAAATACCATGGATACAAATACTTTAAAAACACCATAATAGACACACCCAGAATTAATGTTTTACCAGCTTTCTGGATATCTCTTTAACCAGTTAAGTTGACACATGAAACTAAACATCATAGGTAATTGAACTTAATAACACTCTTCAAAGATTACAGGAATGTGGGACTCTAAAAATTTGGGTTTTATAGTCATGGGTCTATTGGAATTTATGGTCTAAAAAGGATTATATAAAGTAAAATTCAAATTTGATAGTGCCTTTCTTTTTTTAATTAGAACTCTTATACTTTAATGTCAAATGTATATGTTCTATAATATTTCAATACAAAGTATGTGAATATAGTGAAGTATGTGACTATGTTTACAACATTTATAAATTAAAATGAAGTACATAAATATATAATTATAGATTTATGCTTAAACATTTTGATAGAGAAATCCAATTTTATTTGGTTTTATTTTTTTATTGTTTCTTTTTTAAAATATGTTTTATTGATTGTGCTATTACAGTTGTCCCAATTTTCCCCCTTTTGCCCCCCTACACCTGGTATCCCCCATTCCCTCCAGAAATTTCCCCCCTTAGTTCATGTTCATGAATCATGCATGTAAGTTCTTTGGCGTCTCCATTTCCTATACTGTTCTTAACATTCCCATCTATTCTGTACCTACTAATTTGTACTTCTTAATTCCTGTACCTTTTCCCTCATTCATCCCCCTCCCAACTGATAACCCTCCAAATGATCTCCATATCTGTGATTCTGTTTCTGTTCTGCTTGTTAGCTTGGTTTGTTTTTTAGATTTATTTGTTGATAGTTGTGAACTTATTGCCATTTTAATGTTCATAGATTTAATCTTCTTCTTTTTCTTAAATGTCCCTAATATTTCATATGATAATGGCTTGGTGACAATGAACTCCTATAGCTTAACCTTGTATGGGAAGCACTTTATCTGCCCTTCCATTCTAAATGATATCTTTGCTGGATAGAGAAATATAGGTTGTAGGTCCTTGCTTTTCATGACTTTGAATACTTCTTGCCAGTCCCTTTGTAGCTTGCAAAGTTTCTTTTGAGAAATCAGCTGATAGTCTTATGAGACTCCTTTGTAGGTAACTATCTACTTTTCTCTTGCTGCTTTTAAGATTCTCTTTTTGTCTTTAACCTTATCCATTTTAATTATGATGTGTCTTGATGTGGTCCTCTTTGGGTCCATCTTGTTTGGGACTCTCTGTGCTTCCTGGACTTGTGTGTCTATTTCATTTTCCAGATTAGGGAAGTTTTCTTTCATTATTTTTTTCAAATAAGTTTTCAATTTCTTGCTCTTTCTCTTCTCCGTCTGGCACCCCTATAATTCAAATATTGATATGTTTGAAGTTGTCTCAGAGGCTCCTTACCCTATCCTCATTTTTTTTGATTCTCTTTTCTTCTTGCTGATTGATTTTTCTTCCTCATTGATTTGATTCTTGGCTTCATCTACTCCACTGTTGATAGCCTGTAAATTTTTCTTTATTTCACTTAGTGTAAACTTCATTTCTGCCTGGGTTGTTTTTACGCTGTTGAAGTACCCAATGAGTTGCTTGAGCATCCTAATAACCAGTGTTTAGAACTCCGCATCTAATAGTTTGCTTATCTCCATTTTGTCTAATTCTTTTCCTGGAGTTTTTTTTCTGTTCTTTCATTTAGGCCATGTTTCCTTGTCTCCTCATTTTGACAGCCTCCTTGTGTTTGTTTCTATGTATTAGGTAGAGTTGCTTTGACTCTCTGTCTTAATAGTGTGGCCTATTGTAGAAAAGCCCACCAGTAAGTTGGATGGGGCAGAGCCTTAAGTAGTCGCCAGAGTGGGGCAAACTGTGTGAACTGGGTTGATGGAGTCTCAGATTTAGTGTGGCCATTCATGACTCTGTGTGGGGCAGGGCACAGAAGAGGGACAGTGGCCACTGCCTGGCCTCTGGAGTTTTGTTCAGGAGGAAGCTGTCCCCTGGTATTCACTCTGATGCTAGGCATTTCATTTTCTCCCTATATGCCACTGGTACCCTTCCAGCTGCTGCTTGGTGCTGGAGCCCAGAGTGAGTGTGTCAGCATAATTCCTAAGTCTGTTGTGGGCCCTTTAAGAGGAAACTCCTGGGAAACTTGCAGTTTTCTCCACTGCCACAACCACCACTGGTTTTTACAGCCAGAAGTTATGGGATTTATCTTTCTGGCAATGGAACCCTGGCCTGGGTGGTCTGGTGTGGGACTGGGATCCCTCCTGAGGTATCCCTCCTGATTTTCATTCACCACATGTGGGTGTGGGACCACCCATTCCACATCTCCATCTCCGTGTCTCTGCATGTCTGCCCTTCCTACTCGTCTGGATGAATGTGACTTTAATTCTTTGGTTGTTGAAATTCCATACAGTTCAATTTCTGACGATTCTGGGTGATAGTTGTTTTGTAGTTTAGTTGTAATTTTTGCTGTGGTTGTCCAAAGAGGTGAGCCAGGAGGGGAGCCATGTTTCTCTTGCCTCCATCTTGTGATTTTCTCCGATTGTGCATTTCTCATTCTCGATAGTGGAAGTATTATTCAAATTTGAATTTAAAAAGAGCTGAGAACAGCCACTGGGAGAGAATGGGAGGCATTTTGCATATATTTTTGTTTGGAATAGAAAATTATGTTTTAATCTTTCTGTATGTCTGAAGAGAAATTAGATGTTAGATAACATTTAATATGTGACAAGAAAACAGTTTCTAATATGATAGAAAGGGGACAATATATATTCTGAGAGAGATTTTGAGATTGGACAGAAAACTGAGGTTAGATAATCACCTTTCATGGCTGCATTGGGGGGACATTGCTACTGATGAAAGTTTTGATCTTATTTTTCTTGATAGAAAATCTTGAATAGAATCTCAGGTAGCTCCATTTTAATGAGGCTGACTCCAGAAGTTGATCCAGTCTCATGTGACTTAAGTTATATCAAAATACTTCACTCTTTGAGGCTTTTCCATATACCAACTGTCAAATCACTCCCCGCAGCTCACATTTTTCTCAACATCTGTACCAAAGAGTATTCTCTTGAGAAGTGAGAAAAGATTATGGTACTTTAAATCTTGCAGGAGATATGCTAAATTTTAGGGTTTTTTTTCTGAGAATATATGAAAAATGAAGTGTATCTGAAGTAGTTCATCACAATCCTCAAGCAGGGATTGAATGATGAAACATCTAATCATGTTAAAGTTGATGGCACCATTTTGGATTTGTTCCTTATCCACAAATTGGTCATGTTGGACTTGGAGTTCTGAATGTTAAAATGTTTTTAATAAAACAGATATTTTCTGTTAGAGGTCTATGGCAGAGTTCCTCTCTGGCCAACTGTTTATTCTTTAATGTTAAGTGAACTTCTTGTCTTCCTCAGGTACTCAGCCTAGGACATGACTTGCAAACCCATCAATAAATGAAAGAAGCTGTGGAGGTTAGAAAGAAACCACAGCATTTTTCAAGATCCATGCATTGGTGTGATTAGTTGAAAAGAGAACTTACCAGAAACATGCAGTCACAGGGATTTGCACTTGTGTCTAGCAATGATAGTATAAATCAGGGGTGTCAGACTCATTTTTACGGAGGGCCACATCAGCCTTGCAGTTGCCTTCAAAGGGCCAAATATAATTTTAGGACTTTATAAATAGAACTACTCCTTAATAGTTAAGTGAGAGCTTGGTGCTGCCGCCGGGTAGAAATGAGGTGCCGGGCCGGATAAAACAAGGTGGAGGGCCAGGTTTGGCCCGCAGGCCTTGTGTTTGCTACCTGTGATATAAACCTTCCTTTACTTTGTGCTCGTTTGTTTTTGTTTTGCTTTGAGGATGAGAAGATGCAAGCACTCAGAGCTGCAAACTTCAAAGGGAGGTAACATTTCTAGCCTATTTGAAAAGTGGTCAAGGATGAAGGACCCCTGCTCCTGAACTTCAGATACCAAGTTTCTGGAGTTCCAAATAATCAGTACTTGGGCAACAGGCACATATTCAACTCCGAAGAGTTTTTAAAGTAATAAAATGTATTTTTTCTATTATAAAAACATTATCTGGTTAGGTAGAAAGTGATAAGAGAATCTTGGTGCATTATTTTCTAATAGCATTTAACTATTTATATCTGGTGGCGTTTTGGTTTTGTGCCATCTCCCCAATGAGAGTGAGATATTGTCAAGGCAGGAACTTTATCTTAATTATCTCTTCATGTTCTGCGACTTTGTGTCACATTCATATATGACCATGGACTAAATGAGCGGGTGAGGCTACTGCAACCACTATATCAAATCAAGAGTTACACAGCTAGTAGCAACACAGTATCACAAGGAGGTTCTGGAATATTCTGTAAAAGCAACGTAGTATTTTAGACCAACTTTGACTAAAAAAAGAGAGATTTTTCTTCTTATAGAATCAGGGCAAGTAAATATGCAGCTGAAAGTTTTCTACTTGGATTTCAGTTTGATAATTGATTCATTCACACACACAAAAAAGAGTAGAATAAAATAGAATCAAGAAACTCAACATATTTCCTGGAAAGATTAAGAGGATGTGACCTCATATTCTATAGCAAGTTGTGAGAAAACTGGAGAATGGTAGTTCAGCCAGAACTGTCACATTTTTGCTCTTCTTGATCATTTTTGCCAACATTATCTAATTGATATCAAATCGCAAAGCAGGAGGTCCAGCAATAGGACTTTGCAACCCATCTCTTTTTAGACAGCATATGGGGAAGATTTATGGCAGCTGGGTGCTGGAGAACCTGGACACAGCAATCTAAACAGCTGAATGGCTGAGCAATGTAATTTCTTTTAATATATAGTGAGTAATTTCAAACTATATAGCCCAGGTGTAGGGCTCTGTGAAGTGGCAAATAAACCAATTGAATATATAGAACTAAAATTAAGAGTGAACTCATTTTATGGATTAAAGACTTGACTGCAAGACCTGAAACAATACAAATCCCAGAAGAAAATACAGCAAGTAAGCATCTTGACATTGGTCTGGGCAGTGGATTTTTTTTACCTTTTTGATGTTACACTAAAAGCAAAGGCAAATAAAGCAAAAATAAACAAGTAGAACTAAAAAGCTTCTGCACAGAAAAGAAAATCATCAACAAAATGAGAAGGCAATCTATGGAATGGAAGAAAATATTTGAAAACCACACATATGATAAAGAGTTAATGCCTAAAACATATAAAAACACATACAATTTAAGAGAAAAAAAAAGCATTCTGATTAAAAAATGGTCAGAGGAACTGAACAGACATTTTTCCAAAGAAGGCATACAAATGGCAAACAGGTACATGAGTGGGTGTTCAACATCACTAATCATCAGGGAAATGCAAACCAAAAGCACAATGAAATACTGCTTCAGACCTTTTGGGTGGGCTGTCATCAAAAGGTACAAGATAACAAATGTTGGTGAGGATGTGGGGAAAAGGGAACACTTGTGCACTGTTGGTAGGAGTGTAAGCTGGTGCAGCCACTCTGGGAAAAAAGTATGGAGGTCCCTAAAAAAATTAAAAATAGAACTACCATAGGATTTACCACTTCTGGTACATATCCAAAGAAATGAAAACAGGATATCAAAGTGGTATCTGCATTCCCATGTTCATTGCAGCATTATTCACCATAGCCAAGATATGAAAGCAACCTAATTGTCTATCAATGAATGAATGGATAAAGAAAATGTGATACACACACACTATGAAACATTATTTAGCCATGAGAAAGAATGAAATCTTGTCATTTGCAACAAAATAGATGGACCTTGAAGATATTGTGCTAAGCAAAATAAGTCAGAGGAAAAAAATAGTGCATGGCTTCACATCTGTGGAATGTTTAAAAAAAAGCAAACTCTTAGAGTAGAAAAGTAGTTTCCAGGAGCTGGTAGGGGGTGGTGGGGGTGGGAGAAATAGGGAGAGTTCAGTGAAAGGGGTCTAATGTACAACTTGGTAAGTGTAGTTGAGAACACAGTACTGTATAATTGAAATTTGCTAAGAGGGTAGAACTTCACTGTTCTCACCAAAAAAAAAAAAAAAAAAAGAAAAAGAAAGATAAATAAATGAGATGATGCATGTGTTAACTAACTAGATGAGGGGAATTCTTTCTTTGACAATTCAAAAAAATCAATTCTTTGGAGCAACAGCCAGAGGCAGAGGAGGAACCCCAGAAGAAAACCCACAGAGAATGGCTATGAGGCGGGCCAGCTGCATGCAGATACAGCAAGAGGGGACGATGGGCTGTGACAGTCCCACTTGGGAATAAGAAGGCCAATCTATGTGTAGAACTCTACATTCTCAAAGGGATTCTTTTATAGGTCTCAGTTTACAAGTAAACTGAAGACTGTTATTTCTAGGTCCTCACCCTTGGAACTCATAAAAACAGAACTGTGTGTATAAGTTACTTAACATTTTTGTGCCTCACTAGCCAACCTTTGTTGAGTCAAGCACTGCTTATAATTTCAAAAGACTAGAAAAACCCATTCTCTAGCAACAAAGGTTTAGATGAATTATGTACAATTACACAATGGAGTACTATGCATCTGTAAAAGTAAGTGTGGAATATCTATGTACACACTGCTCTGGAGTGATCTCCTGCATAAATGGAAATGCCAAAGTACACAACAGTGCATCTGATAAGCTACCTTATAATGAAGAGGGGTGTGGGATATGAATATATAAATATATTTTCTGCTACTTAAATAATGGAAGGATAAACCAAGAGCTACTAAAAATGGTTACCTCTGGGTGAGGAGAAGGGATAGAACAGATGGATCCAGTGCTTTTTAGGGTCAACTCTTGATCCATGTATGTTTTGCATAATTAAAAGAAATTAAATAAAAAACTCGCATGCCTTTCAAATCAAAAGCAAATTGAAACAAATTAATTTTAAAAATGTATTCCTGCCCTGGCTGGTGTGGCTCAGTGGATTGAGTACTGGCCTGCAAACCAAAGGGTCGCTGGTTCAATTCCCAGTCAGGGCACATGCCTGGGTTGCAACCTGGGTCCCTGGTTGGGGGTGCACGAGAGGCAACCACACATTAATGTTTCTCTTCCTCTATTTTTCCCTCCCTACCCCTCTATCTAAAAATAAGTAAATAAAATCTTTAAAAAAAGAACATCCCTTACAGTGCAAGTGAATTCAAGCCAGGAGATGGTATTACAAAACTTTATTTTGTTCAGACACAGAAACTGAGGCACTGAGAGCTGAACTTGCGCTGATAAAAGAAAGCATCATAGAATGCTGGTTTGCTCTCTATCTTGGTTGGTTGGCCAATATCCTTTCATTGCATCTGCTTTGTTTTATTTGGAAGATGGGCCTCTCACAGAAATGTCACATAAATCCATAACAAAGTGAGTTTAGGATTTCTGAAACTGCTCACTGTGTGTTTGCACTTACAGGACTGAAGTTCTGTTGATGAAGAAACTACTGGTGCAACTGACCTGTCGTTCCTTGGACCGTTGTCCTTGGAGCCATACTCCCCCGTGCATGTACTGTGCAGAATAATGGCGCCTGGCTTCTCAGCAGAGCTAGCCAAAGAAGTCCGTCTCAACTTTCAGAGCAGCTTTCCTCAAAGTCATTCTGGACGAAGATTCCAAACCAGTGCTCCCAGCATTTTCAAAAAGTTTCTTCAGCCATGGGGAGAGAGTGAATAGTGCTGCAAGGCTGCCAAAACAGTATTCAAGTTTCACTCTTGGAACGGTTAGAGGAGCCAGCTTCTTAGGAAGCAGCCTGCTGCTGCGGGATGACACGGGGCCCCAGCAGCGCTGAGAGTCTCTGACTACCCTGAAGTTGGAGGCCGTCCCGGGGAATCTATGCAGTGTAAGTTTGGGCGGGCCAAATGGCCACTCGGAACTGCCAAAGGCTGCCAGGATCACTGGTTCACATAAGCTTGGGCTCAGCAGGCTAAGCTGTTGGCATTTGTTCAGTGGGGAAAAACATAAAATAAAGTTTGTGTGGCAAGTGATAACCCTGACATTTCAATATATTTACCACAATGATGTTTCCTAGAGTCACAGAGTAAAACAAATTAGAATTATAAATACCATCCAATTTTCCTAACAGCTCTTGTGAGTTATTAGTGGAAATCAAATCACCTTAGTCAATCAAAGGCAGCTTAACTGCCACTCTGCAGTTCTCCCGGAAGATTCGAGAACCCCTATCATTCCTATGGAGTGATGCAACTCCCTCAGTGTGGTGGAGGCTAAACACTTCTGTGTAAATATGAAAATTAAGTCAATGATTTGTGCTTCTACTAAGTACTGCACTTGGTTACCTTTCTGAGCTTGGGCTGATGCAAAGCTTAAGGCTTCTTAAGAGCTCTGGGAGTGAATAAAAATTTATTATTATTATTATTATTATTATTATTATTATCATCTTGCATGGAAAGGCATAGCATTGGTGTCAAACTATCTGCATGCATAGAGGAATTTAAAATTGACATTAACTCATGATTCTACACGAGACATTGAATTGGGGGCCTATGACTGTTTTGCAAGGAGACTTCTTGGTGAGGTGCAAGATGCTCAGAAAGCTGTTTGAAGTAAACCTTTCATGCCCGCCAGCCTTCACCTGAAGAGGAAGCAGAGAGGCTCAGGTTCCTCGCATGGTCACGAATTGTGGTAATTGCTGACTACTTGGATGGGTTGTCAACATGATAACTGTTTGTCATGTCCTGCTTAATTGGAGCCGTATAGAACAATAATGAGGTATCCTCTCTATGCAGATGAGTTTGTGATTGATGACCCAGCTGAGGAAATCATTTACAAATACAGGCCAAAATTCAGCCTTGTGATGGATCTCATCTGATATTCTCTTGGTCCTCTGAGTGTGGCTCTTTGATTGACACCCAAGGCATTGTGATAACCCAGGAAAAAATTCTTGCCTGTAGACACAACAAAGGCCCCTAAATTGACTCACTTTTATTGAAATAGAGTGAAACTTTGTTAGCCTCTTTTCTAAGCTGACGGAAGGTTTAGTGCATATATATTTTTAATGCTGTGTGGGAGAAAATATTATATTGGAAGTAATATCAGTTGATTGACATTTAAAAAAATTGAATTCCATTTTTGCGTGGTCATGTTCTCGGTTAGATGTGCAGAAGCGAGAGGGTGCTGGAGGCCCTGGCCGTCCCCGCATAGTGACAGCTCCTCTGGGAGGAGGGGCTGCAAAGGGCAGGAGGATGTGTTGATTTATTGATTGATTTCCACTTGCACAAGCTTTCCAGTCTCTTTTCAACAATGAATTAAGTCATACAGCAATACGATTTATTTCTGCTGTTCAAGATACTAAACTTACCATTAGAAAAAGTTGGGTTAATTAAAAAATTATAAATGAAAGATAGAATATTCCAAGAGAGCATGACCTAATAACCTGCAGCAGTCATTTGTAGGGAAAGATGCTATTAGTCCTGGGGAGGGAGATTGAGTGGTATTTTTAAAAAGAATCAAGTGGCCAGTAATCGTCAGGCGTTGTTCCCATTATAAGGCAAAGATATCAACTCAGGCAAGAGGATTCAGTGAGCAATGAAAAGTAGAATAACATTAAATTATGTGATTAACATCGTCTGTTGCAATGTAAAGTACACTGCATTTACATGTGTACAGATTCTTGCATTTATATTTTCCCTGTAGGACCATATTAAATAAAATTAATGTTTATCTGTTGCAGAATTTAGAAATGTATCACCAAGATCTCGAGCAAAGGCATGAACAGGAGCATAGGCCAGCTGACAATGATGTATATGGACCTATGATATCTCATTCAATGACAAAGTGTAGAAAAATCCATTCATTTATTCACTCGGTCATCAATTAATTCACACAACTATATATTGAGGGCCTACTAAGTGACAGAAGTTCAGGGTTAAAATTAGATTTATATCAATTTTGTGATTATAAAAATGCATGGGGTTTTGTAATGATAGAAGTGCATGTTTACATGCATTCATTTGAATATCATTAAACACCTCTTATATGTAAGGCACTGTGCTATGTAGGCCCAGAAATATAGCAATGAATTGGAAAAGATACTCTAACCCCTTTGCGATTTATAGTCAGCACCTGCCAGTCCTGAGGAGGGCAGAGCTTGCTTTAGAGGAGACTCCACAGGGTTTGAGCTGGACCCTGAAGGCTGGATTGGATTTCCCTAGGTGAGGAAGGGGAAAGAGAAAGTAGAGGGAACTTTCTCAGCAACTCTTCAGAGGTGGAAAAGGCAGGGAGTGCTTAAGAATGACCCTTCGGCGGGCCACAGCGTGGGAGCAGAATGATGGAACGAGCCAAGGGAAGCAGCTGTAAGAGATAAGGGTCCACACCTAGCTGGCTTGCTTTGACTCCTGGAGTGGAGGGTTTGAGTTCTGCTTTGATACGTTGGTGCACCATTCGAGTTCTCTGAGGAAAGGCCTAAAATGATCAGCGCTGGGCTACAAAAACCTTTATTAGACCATGGTACAGAGGGTGTCCTTCAGGCACAGCAGCTCCAGGTATGGAGAGCATGGACAAGAGACGGGGATACACATGAGATATGCTGAAAAGAAGCGAATTAACAGGACTTGATAACTGACTGAATGTGGAAGATAAGGAAGGAGAGCCCAAGCTGGCGTCACACTTTCTGAACCCGAGAAAGGAGAGGGAGAGTCAGAGATGGGAAATATCTGGGGCTAACGACGGTAAGTGCTACTTTGGGCTGTGTAAACACAACAGACAGTATAATTTCTCCTTTTCACAGTAAAATTTCTCCTAAAAGTAAGAATCGTTCTACCTCCTAGAATTACATGCTCAACAGTCTCTAAAGTTGGCATTGTTCGAGTAGTGGTTTCCTATGGCAGGAAAAGCAGTCTTCGGAGTGCTGACATGGCTTTCTCATCATTTACATTCCCGGAGTCAGAGAAAAGACTGTGCCCAGGTGGGCAGGAAGGCGGCTGACTTTCCCGGTCTCACAGCCCAGGCTCTAACAGAGACCCAGCTGCTGGGAGTAGAGAGCGGAGGTGAGCATGGCTGGGGTCAACGCAGCCCTGGGTCCTTTCACCACCGGCCCTGCCTCCTGGGGAGCCATTGAGTGGGTGGTGGCAGCAGTGGAAGGAACAGTGGAATGGTGTGGCTTGCCTTCGCGCCCTCACACGGCAGGCAGCCGCCAGTGCTTTCTTTTGTCTGTTTCTTGCTCACCTTCACTGTCTGTTTGGCTGTTCCTCTTGGTTTTACCTTCTCATATCTTTGCCTCCTCTCCACTTCTTGATAATTATCCTCTGTTCCTTTAATCCTTCTTCTTGCCATTTCCTTGCCTCCAATTTTATTTTTATTTTTTATTATACAATAGTCCAAATATACAGAAAAAATCAGAGAGAGCAAGTAATGTAACAAACACCCTCTTATCATGAAACTTTAACAAATATTAACATTTTGCCAAATTTGCTTGAAATGCTTTTTTAAAAAATAAAAATACTGTATTTGTATCTATATATCATAAGATATGATATGATATGATATCATATCATCATATCAATCCACCTAATCTCTTTCTAGCTGTATCCTCAAATGTGCATAG
>VMDR010020680.1:0-17384 GCA_007922815.1 Macrotus californicus | reverse complement strand
TTGTGGTTGCGATAAAAGACCGAAATGTAAAGTTACTCTTCTAACAGGGTAAACAATGGCTTCTGTAGTCCAAACAAAGGTATAATTTGCCATTTTATTGTATTTGTTTGTTTAATAATGACTCAAATAGATATCTATATACAATCACATGTGTGTTTATATGTAAATCTATATTTTTATTTTGTCAATATATATATATTTATGTGTGTGTATATATATATATATATAGGCACAGAGCTCAGGAGATTTTAGATCAATTAATTCCTTTTAAAGCTAAGTTGCACTTTTTAGGGTAGATGCGTAATCATTTCAATATATAAGGATGCTGCAATTCCAAATGTACTGCATAAGTTCAGGAAACTTTCAAACATAATTCAAACTCTTTCACTTGGAGTTCTTACTTTATTTCTACCAGCTAGCTCTGTGAGTCCCCGAAGCCTGTGATTCCATTAAGTGAATGACAGCTCAGTGGGAATTGTTACTGTCTCTCATTGTATCTCTGTCACCACATGCTACCTTGAATCTGAGTGCCTGCATTTCATCAAAGCAATCAACCATGCTCTTGTATATTCCTTGTGGTTTCATGTTCATGGGCTTAGATGGCTGCTCATTCAGCGAGAACATACAATCTTCTGAGTCATGGGAGTTTCTCAGATCTCTTTGAATTCTCAAAAGTCCTTAATGTGAAGAGACAATTCACTAATACTTTAAATGAGTTCCCATGACCTTGCCATCTGCTTGCATTACAACAAGGTAAATCACTCACTTTGCTTCCACTTCTTCCAAGTGGGAAGTTGACATGATTTCTGTCTTCATCATTCAGAAGACACATGACCTTGACCGCCCCCCACCTCCTCCTCCAGAACCCACAGCTCACCCTCTTTGAGCACTGGTGCAGGAGACGAGGAGCACACTGGCATGCCACGCTGAACTGAAAGAGCTCCCCCTATGTTTTTGCATTCCTCCTGCTGCAGGTATTCTGCCGAGGGCAAGTGGACTCAGACTTTCCATGTTTATCTAAACATTCTTATGTGTGTGGATCTTATGAAGATAAATATTTTTGCTGAAAATATCTGGCAAGTCTTTCTGTCCTTCCAGAGCCTGGTATACCCAGGACTCAATGGTGTCCTTGTTAATTACCTGTCTCTCCTAGGAGGCTGATCTCTTTGAGCACAGAGCTTTGTCATATTCATCTTTATTTCCTACAGTTCCTAGTATAGTATGTGGGGTGGACTGACTCACTGACTGACTGATCTGGTTTGAGGAGACCCAGTGAGGGATGCTTCTTAGGCCCATTTTAGATGAGGAAGGCTCGGTGTTTTGACCAAGGACCCTAAACTAGCAAACTGCCCCAGTGGAATTAACTCTGTGTATCCTGGTACCTAGTTACTTACACCATACCATTTATTTATATTCTACAATCCATAACAGAGAAGAATATGTGGGAAGAAATGAAATTGCAGCTGGGAATTACCAAATTGGTAAAATCAATACAATTTCCATCCATATAGAAAATATGGGAGAAAATCCCAGATAGTAAAAACTGAGGAAAGGGTGGAGGGGAGGGCGGGAACTTGGATATGGACTTGGTACATGTGGGAGGGAATAATACAGTTTGCTTAATTGAAATTAGAGCCTATGCTGGGAGAGAGTGGAAATAAAACCAGGTGGGTTGATTTGGATCTCATCGTGGAGGGTCTTTAGTGTTAGCTAGTGGTCCCTAAAATACATATAGGACAACTGTAAATTATAACCCTTTGCAATCATCTCTCACATTTGTATTGTGCTCACTGACATTTAGAGTGCTCTTATAGCTATTACATGTTTTCATTTTTAAAAATTACCTTAGAGGTAGAGTACGCTAGACAGTTTTACCAATCTAAAGACTGAGGCTCAATTTGATGTCAACTTACAGAATCCTGCAGGATGCCTCTCCTTTACTTACTTGTAGAAGGAATCAGAATCTTCTGGAATAGGTTGTGTAGGTCTAGATGTTTGTGCCCTAAATTTTACATAGTTTTTTTTTTTCATGATGTTTATGGCAAGAAAAAAAATCCACAATACAATAAAAATTCAGACAATATAGTAGTGTGTTTGCATTTACCTTCCAGTCCCAAAGCGCATTGGTAAAGCAGACTTCATCTGTTACAACTCACCAGGACCCTGTGGCTGGATATTGTGGCCGGCACCCATCTGTGTGCCACGTGGGCTTTCACTGGTCTCTGCACCGCTCATGCTTATTGTGCAGCTAGTTGCTCAGTAAGTGTGGAGGCTCCTCTCTGGTTACAGTGAACATCACACATAAGCCCTGCCTTCCAGTCACCAACCTTTTATGAGCGACGATACCGTTCGAGAGTAATTTCTGGTAAAAGGCAGCACGTTCCTCAAACTCCTTGTCTTGGGCAGAGAACTTGAAAACAAGCAATACGAGAGTTTGTTGGTTTAGGTTTTCTGCTCAGACGTGGATGCAGTGTGTTTTAATATGTTTCTTTGACTCAAGAACTGAAACACAAATGCACATACACCCACATGTACCACACTGCACAAATGTGTTTCAAAACACAGAACAGCTGTGTGGGACATTTTTGAACCCAGTGAACTTTCTCTTGCCACAGGGGAAAGAAGTTTGCCTTGAGAATAACAACCACTGCCAAACACACAGACACACAAATACATGGACGCAATTCACACCCATACATGCTGGGCTGTGGCAATACTCATCTTAAGTAATTAAAAATTACTGAAATATTTAAAACTTTCTATCAATTGCGTACATATTAGAACTGTAAATAAAAAGTTCCTAGGGAAGTCAGGGGAATAGCCAAGTACTTTTCTGATTGGGGCCCAGATAACTACTAAAGTAATTAAAACTGACATTTGCTTGGCCTGGCTTGAGTTTGTTTGGGAGGAGTAACATATACTCAGTTCTTCTTAATCATTAGGGCCAATGAAACATGAATCTCCTGCTTTCGTTCCTCTTTTGGACAAGCAGCTGATGGACAGCAAGGATCCAATAAGGAAAGAATGTTGGCTCAAATATTTAGTACCAGTCATTGTTATTGTAACTCAGCAACCATGAATTCATCCATGCCAAAAACATTTGCTGAGCTCACGTCCAGGCACATAGGACTAGTGTTAGGGAATAAGTCTGAAAATGTGCATGATATAGATTGCATATTCCAAAAATGACCATAATATTTTCTGTTCCTCATGCTCTTCCAGAACTTTCCTTTCCTCTTGTAAAGAGGTACAGTCTATAACCTCTCCACTTGAGCTTACTCGGGTCTTTGTGACTGCATTAACTAATAGAATACAGCCATTCTGGCTCCTGGGGGTAGGTTGTAAATACAACTCAGCTTCTGGTCCTCTTCAGTGGGGAGCATTGACCTGATATTCAAGAAGTCTGAGGCTTCCATCTTGTGAGGAAGCCCAAACAAACTCAAATGGAGAAAACGCCCTCCCCGATCCCAGCTGCAACCCCTGTCTGCCTATGAGAACATGAGAAACTCTAGGCCAGAACTTCTCAACTGAGCAATTTCAATTCTGGACCCCCAGATACCGTGAGAGAGAAATGACTGTGGCTTTAAGACACTTAGTGGGGGCTATTATGCAGAAATTGATAACGAGAACAAACACATGGAGTTCTGCCTTCAAGTTCTAATTTGGTGTGAAACATCTGTTTTAGTGACTTACATAAATTACCTAAGTAATTATGATGTAAGAGGGACTGTGGCAAGTGCCACAGAGGAAAAGCAGTTAGAGTACTACAGGGACTCAGAGACAGGTGAGAGGAGGGGAGTGGAAGGTAAATCAGACCTTGACATAAGGATGGAATTTGGACATTGAAGGTGAGAAAATTCCAGGTAGAAGGAGCGAGGTATGCACAAATCTGTGACTGGTTCGATACATAATACTTTGCATGGTTCTCAATTATAGTGGCCAGCTCAAACCCTACGGGGCAAGATCAGATTTCTAGGACATTTGCTGTCATTTTTTTGCAGTGGCAACATCAACCCTGAGTTTTCACGTCCAGTTTGGAATTCATATCTGGTTTACCGGATATGGAGATTTTGCAAGTCGCTTGAATGTGTGGCATCCCCTTTCTTCATCTAAACCACATTGTTAGGGTGCCCATCATGCACCTCTCCCTCTGGCAGGCTTTGGGGGGAAAATGGAAGAAGGAGACTTTGTCCTTGTCCTCAAGGAGGCCGTGGCCTGATCGCAGGCACAGAACAGCCACAGCACAGGGCACTGGGCATTATAAGAGAGGTAATTGAAGGAGGCGCCGGCAAGCACAGAGGAGGGAGTGAGCAACCATGCCTGCAGACGGAACTTGCAGAGGGGGCAGCATTCCCATGGAAGCACTGAGGATTTGAGTCTGCCAGGTAGAAGGGAAAGAAAGAATTCCAGGTGCAGGGAGGAAAACGGCCCCAAAACACAAAACATGCCATGTTTTGGAGACTGCAAAGAGAGAAGGCTGGAGAGGGAGGCAGGAGCCAGCTTACTGAGGGAACTGCATTCTCTGCTATACTGACAGGTTTGGACTCCCTTCCAAAGGTGACAAGGGGGAATCTTTGAAAGGCCATAGTTACTGAGTCTGCACATTCAAATCGTAATTACTTCTCACGTAGCCGTTTTTGGTATGTGTGGTTTCTGGGGCTAGAACACGGTCTTTGATGAAAAGCCATCTTGCGTTTGCCTGCTTTAAAATTCTGTCATCCATTCCCCCAGCAGATAGTATTCATGGAAATGATTGGACCTAATGTAGCCTGAAAGAAATGCCACCTTACAGGAACCAGAGGCAATCTATTCCAAACTGTTTTCCACTCACTATGCTTTCTGGAAATGTGGTTTCCTGTGCCATGAAACTTGCATGATCCCATAAAGACACTAATTGTGGTAATTTATGGGCTGCAGCTCTATGAAATCCATTCAGTCTCTTAGAGATGGATTAATTACAATTTGAGGACCCCCACCCCCATACGAAACCCATATAATGAGTCTATTCCCACTGTCAGGAAATCTGGTGGTAAATAATTCAAGATAAATACAGTCCCTGTGGGCAATTGCAAGGGCCTCTATTTTGTGACCTGTGACATCCCCTGTGACATGTGATGCTGTGCTGATGGGACCACAGGCTCATTAATGAACCTTCATGGCTTGGACCCACTCTCTTCGGTTCAGGTTATCTGATCTGCCCGAATCCTTGTAATTCATCATCCTCAACCATGAAGGGCAATTCTTCCAGAAAACCCAATCCCATATTTCTTCTTCTCTGTAGGGTTGATGGTGCTCTAAGTGCTTTGTAATATTTTTTCTTTCACTCGGGTCTTTTAGACTGTCAGGGAGAGATGTAAAATTCAGCCACTGTTATCCACTGAAGATACTTGCTTTTTAGTTTTATTCAATTAAAAAATGCCTCCTGGGTAGTTCCTAATTCTGGCTCTCTCCTGGCTAACCAAAACATAGACATGGCTCTAGGTCTCAAGGAGAGTACGGTGTAGCCCTGTCTAGTCTGGAAAAGAGCTACATGAACAGTTACAGTACTTTAGAGTCCACAACGCATTTACATGCGTGGTGTGCTTTGGGCACATTGAAAGTCAGTGTTACTTGGGCACACAGCTGGTTTGGGCTCTATTCTGTCCTGAGGGCCGATCATCCAGTTTCCCCCAATCTCTGTGTCCGACTGCCCTGCTGCGCTTCTTTAGGGTGAGTGCTTTTAATACATTTGACTCGGAAGTTTACATTCTTATGTCACTTAACTCTCCTGATAACCCTGTGAAGGAAGTGCCAATGCCGGGACAGACGTGAGGAGCAGCTCAATCACTAGCCCCGGGTTTTAGGACGGCCATGTGCAGCCGATCAGTTCTGGGCTGACTTCAGAGGTTTTTTCTCTCATTCACTTCTTTAAGTAGGCTGTCTTCCAGGTACCTGAGTAAAGTCATTTCTGGAAGTTTTCTTCTGCTTGGGGTCTTGAGAGCATGGCCATGGAATTGCCTGGTGCTTATGAAGTTTGATCATGTAATTTAGATATTTTAGTGTAATTCCTATGGTGAATGGATCTCACTTGTGGTCATCTGTCCTTTGAGATATGAATTCAGTGGATCCAGCTTTCCGCTTGCAGTGAAGTCTCATGTGCCCTGTTTGTGTTCTCACCCATGTAAGAGTGAAATGCTCTGCAATTTCTCTTCAAGATGTTTGTGTGTTTAAACCAGACTTTATCAAAGATTGGGGGGCAGTGATTGGGTTTTAATTTGTAGCAGTGTAAACAACATACAATTAAATATTAGTTATACCATAAAATTAAACATGTAAATTTAGTCACAGGGACAATCTAGAAGCTAGAGTTCATTATAAACAATCCAGAACTAGAATAAAAATTGAAGTTGACTTTTACTTTGTGTCATATATTTTATCCTTAATCTATCCTGTGTGAGCTGCCTGTCCTTGTGCCTCAACTCTTGGAGACCCTTCCCCTCACTGCCTTTTTCAGGGCAGGAGGACCTTGCCATGCTTAGGGTCCCCACTCCTTGTGAAAGCTACCTTGCAGTTCAGTCCCCGCCATTTTTTTTTACATAGAAAATTTGGCTTTCCCTGTTCTCCCAATGGCTCATGAATCTGCTCTGCCACAGAAAGGGTAGTCTACCCCTTTCCTCATCTTTTAGCAGCCTAGCTAACCCACATCTTAGGAAGATTGTGTCTCTTCTCCTTCCCCCATAAGCCATCATCAATGCAAAGATGTGAAATGGACCACACTCTATCTCACTACTCAGAGAGTGACTCCCAAGTTTTCCAATGGGGAAGCTTCAGCAGTCGGATCTGGTTTCATGTATCTACTTTTAAATATTTATCTTGCTCCATAGTCACACTCACTGCACAGGTACGCACAATCTATGATGAAGTTATATTCTGTTACCGCTTTCTAAACAGCTCCTCACTAAGGAATGGAGGAAAACTCTAAGAGAATTATTTTTCTTTATTTTTGGTGTTGTCCAGTGGTGCTGATTCTCTTACGTGTGTGTCATACAGTTCCTAATCCACATGGCTCTGTGCGAACTTACTTTCACCTTTGGGGATTATTGGAAGAATATGTTTAGGCTTCGTGGCCTTGTCAAAGAGAGGGCTAAGGCTTGCATGACAGAATATGGCGAGCATCAAACTCTAAAGTTGTGTTAGTGGGACTCCTGTCTGTACACTGGCTGTGCAGCATCAGGCCAGTACGCAGCCTCTCTAAGCTTCAGTTTTCTTATCCATAAAGTAGGGAAAGCAATCCTCATTTCTTTAAGCATTTTGAAGTTGAAAATTCAGGTCATTGTAGGAGGAGCATCTAGCATGGTGCCTTGCATATAGAAAGCTCTCAACATAGGCATGTTGCTAATCACATCATTATTTCTGTCCTCTCCAAAGAGAATTATAAATGCTTGTCTTTCATTGTTTATTAACTTGCGAAAGAAGTCTCACCACGGCAAAGTCCCAGAGCTCCCGTTTCTTCTTTGAATGCTCTGCTGCTATGTGTTCTGTGTCTAAAGGGGATTCATTCTTCTTTTAGACAGAAATAAACTCTGAGCCTCAAGTTAATGCCTTGATCCTTCTTGTACAATAATATTTAAATCAAACTTTCTCTTTCAACCTTGACCTGCCCTGTGTTGCTGCTTTAGGTGCATCGCCGATTAGTCATGTCTGTCTGACATTGTTTGCTACATCAGTTCCATTATCCCCGTTTTTATGGAAGAGGAACTGAAGCCTAGAGAGGTCCAGTCACATGGGGGGTGTAGGCATGGAACTACTAAATCTCTTTCTAGAGTTTGGTTCATAGAGGGGGCCAAAGCATGCTCGTTCATTGAAGAAGTTGTTCAGCAAATACTTACCGTGCACCTAGGCAGTGATTACATTAATTGCATGTTCAGAGAAAGTTTTAAGTGGTAGGTTGACACGACTATGTAGCTGAAGGGTAAAGCCTATCCTCTTTTTTTCAGTGAAACTTTTTTTTGTTTACTTTTTATTATCCACCTGTGCAGCACTGCCAAGCCATTAGCAAGGGAACATGCAAATGCACACAGGTGAGTCTTGTGTGCGTTCCTCACCCCTTCCCACCACAGGGAAGCCCAAGGGTGTGTTCCTCCCCAAACACACAAACAAAAGCACAGTGTGCACTGTGTGCAGCCCACAGAGAGGACAGGCACATGGCTGGAATTTCTGTGGTGGATCTACTATAAAAACCAAAACAACGCTGTCCGATTGCAGTTGGAAAATGTAATCTTCCTCCAGAAGGGCTGAGGGCAGCTGTGGAGACAAGATAGGCTCTAGGTTATGTCTCAGAGGAGGCTTGGTACTTCAAAGCAAGTCAATTTGAGTCTCAGAGAAAAGGGGGACCTCCCTGGTCCTTTCCTCCCTGGTGTGCCCTGACACAGGCACTTGGCCTAATGCAGAATTGCCAGTTACCCTGGGGACAGAGCAGCCCAGTGATCTAAGGGAGCATCAGCTTGACTCAGGAGCTGTGATTCTAAAACTCCTTGAGTGTTGCTTGGCTTGGGTTTTCTCACTACCACTACCAACTCATCTTCACTCAAACCTTAATGTTTTTTCCCTAGGCTCTGACATCAACTTAACAGGTCCCTAACTAGAGCCCCATCTAGCCCCAACTCCCTCAGTCACGGTCATCTGACATTCTTCTTAACTACAAATCTGGTCAAGGTAATTCTCTGGCAGAATCTTGCAAGCCCTAGCATGGCCTACACAGACCTAAAGGTTCTGGTCTCCATCTGCCTGTCCTCTCTTATTGCCTTTCTCACATTTTATGTTCCGTGAGGACTAGCACTCCAGTTCCCTGCAGGCGGGGAGATGCCAACCTCCGCAGAACATGCATGTGTTTTCTTCCTCTGTGGAGAGTGGCATCTCTGTGCCTTTATGCACACTATTTTGTTTGTACGATTGTCCTTGCCCCTCCTGGTTGTTCAGTCGTCACCCCTTCCCAAATGTTTGACCCTCCCCTCATCTGGGCCAAGGGCCCTTTTTCCCCCAGTGAACATCCTGGGCTCACCCTTCCCAAGCAGTGGTTTTTTTTCTTCAAAGAAATCATCATTGGAAGATGGTCACGGATTCAGAAATAGCTTAACTACATTGCTTTAAATTCAAATTAAAATCCTTTCAAGCTTTCATCTGTACCAGATGTCCTATGTCCCAACATACTGGAGACAGTTAGTATAATGGTTTAACACACATATTTTCAAGTAAGGCTAATTGGGTTCAAATGATAATTTTGCCAATTACTAGTATGTATCCTTAAACAATTTCTCTAACTACTGAACTCCTGTTTATTCTTTCTTTAACATACAGATACTAATGCCAATTAAGGATAAGTGAGAAGTATTTAGCCTAAGAAATGGTAAATATATCTTGATTAATAAATACTAGAAGTAATATGTCTCATTTACAAATGTTTTTTGACCTCAGTCACAGAATCTCTGATTTCTGTTCTCTCATAGAGTTTTCTTTTGTGCTGGGGTCTCAGAATTTATACATGTGAAGATCTCTGCTAGCGTTAATAGGAATGGGGAGGGAGAGACAAGCAGGTTCTTCTGGAAGCCCGCCCAAGAGTGTTGTCCTGAAGTGTCAATGAGTTGACAAATGTAAAGTGACAAGCACATAATAAGCTCAAGAAATGTTTAGGTTGCCTTTTCGAGGACGATGACAAAACTTAAGACTCGGAGGTCATTTCTTTTCTTGGAATGGAGCGTTGGGCAGAGTAACGAGTCCTGATCCTCGGAACCTGAGAATTCGGTGGTGTGCATGGCACAGGGAAATTAAGGGGCTGGGTACAATTAAGGTTGCTAATTAGCTGCCCTTAAAATAGAGAGATTATCCCAGGGTATGTCAGCAGACTCCACCTAATCAGTGTCCTTGAAAGTGGAAGAGGGGGCAGAAGAGGGTCAGAGCAATAAGCAGGACAATAGCAGCAGGGTCAAAGAGATGGAGTGTCACTCGTTTTGAAGGTGTAAGAGCGGGCCAGAAGCCAAGGGATGTGAGTCGCTTCTTTGAGACTTTGAAAGGCAAGGAAATGTATCCCTCCCTGGAACCTCCGGAAGGAATGTGACCCTCTTGACACCTGTGGGTGGTCTGTTCAGACCCCTGTCAGACTTCTCATGGAGAGAACTGCACGGTGACACATGTTGTTTCATAACAAATTGTCTTTAGCTGCTAAGCAGTGGTAATTTGTTGCAGAAGGAATAGAAAATTAATACACACATGAATTGGATTTCTGATGGCTGGGAGCCTGGCGTTCTGGCTGCAGGGCACCGTGATGGTGGTTATACAAAGTCGCCTGTGAGTTAAGGAAACAAATCTCTGGAGGTACTCATGAACTCCCTGGAGCTTGTATGTGTCCTCTCCTTTACCTCGATCTTATCAGCAGGCTCTGGCAAAAGCCAAAGAGCCTTCAGTAGTCATGACAATGCATGGGGCCTGTTGCAGTGCTGCTTTCCCTGTGTGTGAGGGTTGGTGACCGTGGCAGTGAGGGAGAGGGCAGCAGCAGTTCATCAGACAATGACAATAATAATGATTGTTCATTGGATAGTACATTTCAGAAGCTGTGCATTATTTCAAATCTTCCCCAAGAAAGAAAACATTGGTAGGAAGTAGGTATTATATCTATTTTTAAAATTTGGAAACTGAACCTTGAAGGAGCCCAGTGACTTACCCAAAGGTGCAGCACCCAGAAATCATGTTGCCTCTGTCCCTGTTTAGGTCTCTGCCACCTAAGCCTGTGCTTTGTGCACCTTGTGGCATTGCATCCCTAATAAGCCCCACCTGTCTCCTCAGTTTGGACTAAGAAAGCAGCTGACCTCATGCCACTGTGTATTGCACGTCAGTGTAGGAAATCCACCCCCTGCTCTGATGTGAGACCCGTCCCATGCACAGAGAGAGCTCTTTGGTAGATTAGATATTCTCTGCTCACTGCTTCTAATCGATGTTGTATGTCAATCTGCTGCTTATGGTACCAAAGATCTGTTATTTCACTACAGTGTCACCATGTAAAATGTCATGGTGTGTTCCCAGGCGCAGTGCTGTGATAGGGAGCAACACCGCAATCAGAGGCTATTAGGACATTTCCCCAGAACAAAATGTGTCCCAGAAGGAACAGTGTGATGTGGCCTTCCTGGCATGCTCTTTTCTCCAGTGCACTTGTCTCCTCCCGCTGCAAGCTCACACACTTGAAGCCTCACAAATAACACTTGCAAGAGGGCTGTGAAATGAAAGGCCCACACAGTCACGGAGAGCTCCAGGGGGCAGGTGTGGCACGCTGGCGTTCCTGGGAGGCATTGGGAAAAGCTACAGAAGGTGGGAGGTGTGATGGTAAGTTTCAGGAGGCCTGGGAAGCACAAAAGAATAGGTTTGTAAGTAATCAGACCAGAAGTTCGTCATCTCCTCTGTTTCAATTGTGTTTCAAGTCCATTGCTCAGGTGATGTGACACTGTGCTGGGAACTGACAAGGGTGGTCCACACACCTGCTTGTCCAGGCTTTACTGAAATAAATGGTCAGCTCTGTTTTTACTTTCCTTCTGATGCTGTGCATGCTCAACCAGAAGGGAAAGTGGTGAGCAATGGACCCATAAATGACAGATTCCTGTCCTTTATGAGTGACCCACCCATTTTATCTCCAAGAAGCTGGAGGGGAGAAAACCCATGCTTTACTTATTTACTAGTAGAAACCATTTAAATTAAATTAACCAGTGTTCTCAAACACGTGCTTACTGTTTCAATAAGAATACTGATTTATTGTGCCCTCTAGACCACACCACTTCATACATTCTATCGATGATATTCGACACGTTTGCTAACTAGTTCTGTCCTTGAGAAACTTACCATCTAATTGGGGAGAAGACACTTTCACAGGTTGAGAAATCCAGGGCTATTTAAGGCATCTACCACAGTGGCTTAACACATTAAGGAACTGGATGCTATTTGGTTATAAAAGAGAATTTGCTAAACTCATGGTGTGGACAGTAGATGCCCTAATATTTCCAAAGATGGTGCTATCACTATGAGGCACAGTTACCTTGGGAATGTTCTAGAAAGCAGTGAATGTATAAGCTGAACTCTAAAGACATTGGGAGAATTTGAAGGGGTAGAGGAGGAAAACAAGGGTATTCTAGGTGTATACCTGTGTTAACAGGTGTACTGCATGCCTGTCCACATAGGTCCCTAAGTAGGTCTGGATGAAATTGAGGCTTTTTAAGGGAAGAGTGAGAAAGGGGTGGAAAAGGCAGGTCAGCAGGGCCTTGAGTGCTTTCGTAAGCATTTACACCTGGTCTGGCTTTCTTTTTCTTTTCTTTCTTTCTCTTTCTCTCTCTTCCTCCCTCCCTCCCTCCCTCCCTCCTTCCTTCCTTCCCTCCTTCCTAATCACGGTGATGGCAGTTGGCAGCATTGGCTGAGGAACACTGGTCATGGGTGATGGAGGGGCAAGGAGTAGTGTTCAGCTGGGAGGGACACTGCATTGACCCAGTAGTGAGAGAAGAGAGCAGGAGAGCTGGTGAGGGGGGTCTATTAGGTGCCAGACACCTTATATGCATGATCTTGTTTTTAACCTCTGGAGATTCTGCATAGTAGACACCATCAGCCTTACTTTAAAGATGAAGAAACTGAAGCTTGGGTGAGCATGATAATGCACTTCAAGTCAAAAGTCTACTATTTTTGTAGAACTTTTCTTGGCTCTGCACCCCCTGTTCTTTCCACTTCGCCAGGCTGCTAGGCGATCATGAGCACAAAGTCACTGCATGTCCTGGTTCAACCCCCGCATCTCGAGTGCCAGTAACAGAGCCAACACCCTCCTCGCAGGCACACAGCCACACCGCCCACCTCCACTTTTCCCAGGAGGCTGGGAAAGGGAATCGGAGTGTGGAGTGGGATACATTCTCTCAGTAGGAAGGAGAGACTTCTCTTCTTTGTTCATTGCAGTCACTCAGTGGATTCTATGGCTGCGATTCCCATGACCTAACACACGGGTGGAACTTCTTTCCTTTTCTGGGTGCTCTGGGGAAGATATGATTCATAGTATTTTTCTTTGGAACTTTGAAAGGCAGGTTATGATTAAATTCATTATTCTGCCTTGATGTCATCTATTCTAACATGTACAACCAGAGCTGTTTCTGTCCTATGCCCCATACATGTCATTCTCCCAGCAAGGACAGCCTGAAGGTGGAATGGTCTGCTGTGCCTTCTCCCACACCAGACAGAGAACCCTTTGAGAAAGCTTTTTAAAACATACTTCCCCTAAGTTCTAGATCCTGATGTAGGGTCTTCGTTTACTTAACTCAGTTCAATGACAGTCAAACTCCAGTCTCAACTATCTTACTTCTTGAACAATTCGGTTCTCAACCAAGTTGTTGACAGAAAAAATGTCTCTGTTGTCTAACGAAACTTCGGATCTCAATTCTGTACCCAACAACCCTTTCATGCTGATGCCTGTATGATCAGGCACATGTCTCTCAGGCGACAAAGACATGGTTTTCCAACACATCGGTTCTCAGACAGTTTTCCGGAATGAATTACATTGGAGAACTGAGGTCCCGCTGTGTAAGAACTCATGGCATCTATAGTGCAACGGACAACTAGGCATTTCCAAATTTCTAAGGAAGCAAGACAGTGCATTCCATTATTCACAGTGATTAAATAAGCGGACGTGTAGATTCAATGTACATGATTTCCTGTTGCGAAGGCTTAGTGTCTACTTACTGTGTAAGATGAGCTACAAATACAATACTAACAGGAAATCAATTGTGTTTACCAGATAATTTCAGACCTACATACGAGGAGGGGACCCCAAAAAACAGAATTGTCTTCTGGAGGATGGGCTCCTTATAGTCCAGGCTCCCCCTGCTAGGTGAGTGTTCTAGGAACCCATCTGCACCACTAGCTGGTGGTGTTGTGAGAAGCTGCATTCGCTCTAGTGAATTTTCTTTAATGTCTCTTTCGACACACTTGCCCATTTCATGATGGGTGATTTATGGGTGCACCTTCCCATACCACTGAGTGTTCTGCAGTTTTTGACCAAAAACGGCATGACCCCCATGCCTCACCCTCCCTATTCACCCCATCTCACCCCAAGTGACTTCTTTTTGTTTCCCAGAATGAAAAAAGTCCTCAAAGGGAAACATTTTGCTGATGTGGAAGAGCTGAAATAAAAAAAATGCTAGAAGAACTAAAGCGCATCAAAATTGATGAGTTTAAAATCTGGTTTGAACAGTAGACAAAACATCACACTAGGTGTATTGCATCAAATGCAGAGTACTTTGAAGGTGACTGAAATTTAAACATGTAAGAATAAGTATATAATTTTTATAAGTTCTGTTTTTTGGGGGTACCCCCTCACATTTTACACATATATTTTTAATTATCCTTGTGAAGGATCTGTTATATTTGGTAAGTTTACTGCTTATTATTTATATATAAATAAACTTGTTATTTTATATACCATATATTTGATACCATGTATATTTCATGTGTGATAAATACTTACGTAGACTCTATAATATTTGTCATTATTTAATTAATTATTGAGTAATTTATTTTTGCTTCTTCCGAGGTGGTGGTCTTAAACTTTCTGTTTTTACCCATCATCACATTGCATGACAGAAAGAGACGGGACAACAAGGGACTTGAATTTTAGCTGCCCTCGCCCACACACTGACTTCGTCACACCAAACAAATCATTTCTCCCCTCTCAGCCTCAAATCGCTCATCTGTGAAAAGTGAGTGCGTTTGACTGTGTTACCATTTCACCAACGCTCTAAGTTCTAGGTTAAAAAAGAAGTGTGGTGCTTGTATCAGTGTTGACCATCAGCCCAGGAGGTTTTCAGAAGTCAGAACCCGCCAGGCGGGTTTGGCCTGATTGGTATCTTTCCTGGCCTAGAATCTCAGCTCGGCTGCCTGCTTGGATCCTGCCCAAGGTCCCTGGCAGCCCTTCCAAAACTCAAGCACTCTGCCTAGGTGGGTGAATAGATCTTATACAGCAGGTGGTCTTGGAGTGGGTAAATATGCTGAAATGGAAGTTTCTGGTGTCCAAATTTTCACCACTAAGAACTGTTTCTGTTCAGTAGTTCCCCTCATGAATTTTTTTAAAGCTCTGCCAAGCAAACTTTATTATTCATGTAATGATTCATATTCCTGTATTTGTGTTAACAGATATATTAAATTATTAATCTGAGCTTCTGGTAAAACTGTGATAACCAGTGTGACTCTCCAGTTAAAAGCAAATAAACTCTAGTTGTTATTTCGTGGGATCTATTTGGAAAAAAAGTATGATTTTCAGCTCAGACGAGGCTTTACATATGGATGAAGATGAAAGATCTGGAGCAGTATGCATGGGGGAGAGCCCTGTCCTTGCAGTCCCGTGTTAGGGAGAGCTGTGGGGGCAGTGACATGCTCAGGACCAGCCACACTGTGGTGACTCAGAGGACATGCATAGCCAGCTAATTTCTTAGGTTGGCAAGCTTGTTGACCAGAAAAGTAGACATTCAAATGAAACAGCAGAATGAGCCCAAGAAGCAGGTTTGGGAAAGCAAAGAACAATGTGAAGAGAGAGTATTTGACTTGAAGAACCAAAAATATGTGGGGTGACCTAGGATGACTGTCATAAGGTAGAGTAATCCCAAGTTTCAGGTGATGTTTTAGTGTAGAGTTACTGTGATATAATGTTCATTCGGTACACGGTGAGGGATGCCCACCTGGTACAGTGTGCTTGTCAGCCACGGCCAAAGTTAATGTGGAATTGAACTCTGAGTAAGTGGGTATATGATCTGTTGCCCTGAGGCCAGCGTAAGGACAGATCTCAAGTCTTCGGAAGCCTGGTATTGAGACAAAATGAATGTTGGTTACACTGTGCTGATGGTTTGGTATTTCGAAAGTGTTCGATTGAGTGAATAAATGAATGACCGATTGTATTTTTAACATCTATAAAAGAATTCAGGAAGAGTCTAAACAGAGAATGGATGTGGGCTGGAGGGGAGTGAAGAGGAGAGACCCCATGGAGTATGGCCAAATATGACATTTTCTAGGATTGTTTTTTTGGGGGGGGGAGGAGGCCAGCTTATTGAAGGAATGCCACGGCACTGATGTGTGGGCAGAGCCTTTGCTGTGTCATATGAGGAGCTCACACCTGTCTTGAGGCCAGAGAAACCAGTCTCAAAAGTTTCCCTAGTGCTTACTAGATGGCCTTCCACTGAAATACCCTTTAAATGCCACCATCGGGTGGTGCTCTTCTCCCTCTTGAAGTTTGCAGGAACTCTCTGGTCACGTCCGACAAGCAGACCAGAACTCACAGGCTGTGGAAAGGCTCCGTAGACTTCATTAGCCAAATACAGGAAAGCCTCCTTAATTTGAGTGGATCAGTGAAGGCCTATCAAGATAAGATGCTTGAGCCAAACTAAACCTTGATGCTTAGAATCAGGAGAGGACTCTTCAGTGTGAAAAGCACAAATAGTGATCTATTGAACTATAGGACCAATGTATTCTCAGATAGCAGTGTCATATTTCTTTTTTAAAGTAATTTTTAAATTTTAAATTGCAGTTGACATGCACTATTACATTGTGAGACACAGTGATCAGACATTTATATAACTTACTCAGTGATCGACCCAACGTATCGAGTGGCCATCTGACACCGCATGTAGTTACTATAATATTATTGACTATATTCCCTATGCTGTAATTTACATCCCTGTGACTGGTTTTATAACTGGTAGTTCGCATGTCTTAATCCTTTCTCCTTTTACACTCATCCCTCTAAACCCCCTCCCATCTGATAACCATCAAAATGTTCTCTGCATCTGTGTTACTGTTTTGTTCGTTCATTTATTTTGTTCTTTAGATTCCACATATACAGGAAATCATATAGTATCTGTCTTTCTCTGTCTGACTCAATTCAATTAGCATAATACACTGTCGGTCCATTCATGTTGTTGCGGATGGCAAGATTTCATTCTTTTTTATGTCTGAGTAATATTCCATTGTAGAGATGTGCCACTTCTTTATCCATTCATGTATTGATGGACCCTGAGGTTGATTCTGCATCTTGGCTATTGTAAATAATGCTGCAATGAACATAGGGGTGCATGCATATTTTCTAATTAATGTTTTGTGTTTCTTTGGGTAAACACCCAGAGGTACAAGGGCTGGGTGCTTCTTTGTCTCATGTTATAGCCTTGTTTTAAAGTCTGTTTTTTCTGATACAAGTATTGCTGCTCCAGCCATTTTTGTTGTTTCCATTTGCATAAAATGTCTTTTCCTGTCCCTTCATTTTCAGTCTGTGTGTGTCTTTTGATCTGAAGTGGGTCTCTTGAGGACAGTGTATGAAAGGGTCTTGTTTTCATGTTCATTCAGCCACCTTA
>VMDR010020679.1:0-17397 GCA_007922815.1 Macrotus californicus | reverse complement strand
ATTTTTATTCTTTCTTCTTTGACCTGTTCCTTTGCCCCAGGACTGGCACTCAGCAGGCACCTGATACATTGCCTCAAACTTAACCATGGCATTTTTAGTTGGTCTTACACTTCAAAAGCAATAACTACAGACTGAGAAGGTCAAGTGGCCGTGGCCATGGATTGTGACCAGTGGATTAGAAGACTGCAGACTGCAATGCTCTCAGACATGCCTCCCCTCAAACCTGTGTCTCTAAAACCACAGTTAAAGGATGTCATTCCAGAATTCAACAAGTTATTTCTGAGAGTTTTAAAATTCTGTGTTTTCATTTTGGTGACGATTTGAAAAATTATAGGAGCATATTCTGAATTTTCTGGAAGATGGGCGCCTCACCATGATTTGAGATTCAGCTTTGGCATGTATTTCATGATCAAGGTGAGGCCAATCAGTCCATCATTACTTGTCATGAGCCAATGGGACAAGGAGACAAGTAAATGGCATAAGTGGTTGTATTTACACCAGGGAGGTCTAAGCGGCATCACCGTGCACTAGTGACCATACGACACACCAGCATTAGCATCCCATGTTCCACTGCACTAGTACATGGTTTAGTACCATGATTCTACTAAAAGGGACCCATTCAGGCTTAGCAATCAGCATGTTCTTTCTCATTTAATTAATGTGGTTAATTTACATTTCATCGATTTTGTGATTTTTTTTAACTTGTTATTTATTTACATTTTACAGTGGTAGAAAAACTTATATGCACAAAAAGTTTTTTGCTAGCTTAGTAAATTTAAGTCAGTATTGGAGGGTCATGAGAATTGTATCCTTTAAGTAAAATTTGTGCAGTACTGGAGTTTGGCAAACATTGTACTATTTAAAATATCAACTCAAAATCATCTGTAAATATGTTGGAATACTTATATTTATTACCCCAGTTTTAAGTCTGATATGAATGAAATCATCTATATTTGTAAGGAGTGAGTGTTGACTCCTTCTCAGTACTAAGGCCAAAGCAGAATCCAGAAATATTCCTCCTCTATGTCTAATTAGCCAGTTGTCTTTGTGAGCACTTCCACAACACAGCTAATTACCATTGATCTACTAAAAACAGCGTTGAGACTGGCTGCCATATAGAGTTTAAGCAAAACTCCACCTCAGAACAAAAATGCTGCTTTTAAAAAATGCAACAATCAAGGGTATTTCTCTTCAAAATAAAAAGTCCTTTCAAACATAAAAATGATTACTGCTATGTGGTCATTTCAGCACCAAGACAGAGCTGGCAATCAAGGATGCAGCATCTAGTGAAGACAGGCTCATGCAGTTAAGGCATCCAGGAGAAGGATTACTTTTTTAGGGTAAATAATACTCCCCGTGACCACAGATTCAGACATGGAAGGCCCCATGCATCAAGTTGATGGCATCATTTGCATGAAGTCTCCACTGCGATCAGCTCTCTGACTTACACATAAAAGAAAAACACTTCCAAGGCCCAGTTAAAATTCTGATTAATAGGTTGGTCAGGTACAGAGCCAAGATTTGCAACGGGCTGTAGTTGGTGCTTTGTCCAGGACCATGGATCATTTAGGATGAATAGAGCACTCAGTGATGGAGTTAACAGCATCTCTCAGGCAGCAACTTGAAATGCAGTCTTAGGGTTTGTTTGGCCCTAAAGTTGGCATCGCAGCGAGCAAACACTCCAGCTGGGCAGCAGAACCCCGGCCAGCCCTCCTCACCTGATCTGCCAAGTTTGGCAGGCGCTTCCCCCTTCACTGTCCAGATTCTGAATGTGTGTGCAGTGAAAGGAGAAGATGTGACTGTTCTTAATAGTGAAGAAGTTGGTTTTGTTGTTGTTGTTGTTTTGTTGTTGTTGAAATACTCTCTTCTTTAAGATAGGTCAGTCTGTGAGGGAAAAAGATGAGCTTTGAATACAGAAGATAGGAAGAAGTACAGCCCCAGGAAAAACAGATCTCCATAGGTGATGTAGCAGCTGAGTATTTGCAATATTCATTCCTCGTGAAAAGGGCTGTGAGGCTTTAGCAATAGAAGGAAACCATCAAAGAGCAAGAGCAGGGATACTCTAGCCACTCCGTCTTAGAGATACAGCTGCTGCCTGACGCTGCCACACAAAGAACCTGGTTGAAAGGCAAAATGGTTTCAGGTTTTCACGCTGTGGTCATTAGACATGTGAGCCGCTCTCTGAGGCTGTGTTGGGCCTGGGAAGCTAGGCACCTGTTGCCAGCAGAAACATAATACACTTATTGATTTGAGAGGGCTGCAGGGAGTAACCAAAGAGGACACACAAAAATCCAAAATAATAAATGGACCCATTACCCAATGACGTTGCAAAGGGCCTCTAAAGGAAAGCCATAGCTGCAGATTACTTTGTCTAAGGCAGTGCAAAACAGAGAATTGTTTATGGGAGGTTGGAGAAAGGGCTGGGAAAGAAGAGTGAGGAGGAAAGCACTGTTTAATAAAAAATGTTGTATTTGAGACCATCTAAAAGAACCCCTTCTGATTTATCTTCTCCCGAAGCTGCAGCAGCAGCAATTGAAGTGACTATAATAGCCCAGGAGAAATGTTGGTGCTATTAGTTGGGTGATTGATGGAAGCGCTGCCAAAACAGCTAGGGAATTTGTCAATGTGTTTTTTGAAGTTTGTAAATGATGACACCGGCAAAGTGTAAACAAACTCAGCTCTGGCAGACATGTTACACAGTCCCTGAAATGACACTTCTAGAGACTCATTTGCTGGATTGTTCCAATTAGGAATCACCAGTGAGAGTAACATGGTCTGGTTTCTTTGGCCAGGGCAGATAGGACTTGTGCAACATGCAAGATTTAAAGAAAGACATCAAAGTAACTTGTGTTGACTCACACAAAGGACTGGACCATTGTCAGTTTGTTGCAGAGCATCTAGCACAAGGAAAGCGAAGGGTTGTAGAAATTTTTGTAACCCAAAGACTCATGGTCTCATAACTCTATGATCATTGTATGAGTCACTGAATTTTTTAAGGTCAGCGTTACAGTGGCTCAAGCTCCCATCAGCTCAGTGAAGCAGAGAGACAGAGAAGTCAGAAAAATAAAATAGCAAGCAAGAAGGGCTGGAGGAATAAAGAAACAATGTGTCTTCAAGAAAGACACAGAAGTTAGATGGAAAAGAATGAGTTCATGCGGGACAATTAGACTATACTAAGGATTTTGGTCTATGTCTTTAAACAAAGCCATGGAGAGATTTCTGGCATGGAACTGTCATCCTCAATTTACATTTGGAGAAGACCACTTTGGCTGGAATACAGAGAATGGATGGGGGGTGGGGCAAGGGTACACATGGGTCAGTAATGAAGTTATGGCAGTGGTCTAGCTGAGAGATGGATGTTAGGATGAACCAAGAATATGGCAGCAGAAATTGGGGTAAGTAACAGATTAGAAGACATTTGGGAAATAAATATCCACAGGCCTTGATAATTACTTGAGTGGATATGAAGAATGAGAGAGAGGGAGATGTCCCTCCCAGTTGTCAGTGCTATGAATGGAGGTACCATTTTTTTCATAAGTTATTTGCTCAGTACACAGGACCACAATATCAAACAGCAGGTCCATGCCATCATGTCACCCTGTTAATAAGAAACAACATAATGCCCTGGCCAGGTGGATCAGTTGGCTGGAACATAGCTCCATGTACCAAAAGGTTGTGGGTTCGATCCCCAGTCAAGGCACATACCTAGGTTGCAGGTTTTATCTCCAGGTGGGTGCATATAGCAGGAAGCCAACTGATGTTTCTCTCTCTCTCTCTTTCCTCCTGGCCCACTTCCTATCCCTCTAAAATCAGTGAACATATCTTCAGGTGAAAATTGTTTTGTTTTTTTTTTTAAAGAAACAAAGTAGAAATAATAGATATTTTAACAAAGTCCTGGACAATAGGAAATATATTAAAATATATGAATGTCAGAAAATTGTTTATTTTTTTCATTTTTTATTTATTTTTCAGCAGCCTGGGCAAAAGAAAGGGAAATATGTGAGCTAGAGAATTCCCTTAGGAAAAACAGTAGGTCATGCCAACTATAATAGTGATTTTTAAAAGGAACCAGAGAACCAGAAATTATGTCTAAGGAAGATACATAGGACATCCCCAAAACACAAAATTTAACAGAGAAAGGCCAATTTCCATGAAGCAAAACAAAGTTTTCAATATATATATTATCCTGGACTAGATTATAGAGCCAGGGCTGTGAAAGTGGGAGAAACACAAGAACCCCTAGCTAGGTCCATTCTCAAAACAATATTCTCACTCCCTAAATCAGCACGGGGTAAAATTAATCTTAATTTTGTTCCTGTTATATTTTTATAATATGAGTCCTTAAAAAAAATAAATAACCTGAAATAAGTTGTATGTTTCCTGACAAACTAAGTCAAAATATTTTCCTGTTTTCTTAACAGAAATTTTCACAACACACACTTTTAATGTTAGGAAAAATCATATCTATATGCACACATCGAGAATAATTTGCTTAATAATCTTGGTTGCTAGCCCCTGCCTGGACTCCCCCACCTGCAGGCCATGCACACTCCACAGCCATGAGCTTCCTGCTTTCTCAGCATGCTGCTAGATTCAGAGCCTACCAGTGCCCAGTGCACAAGGGATTCAAAAAGAGAGATGAGCTTGTCAAGATATTTTTATTCTCACTTTGATGCTGCAGGGACTCAGTTGTTGTGCAGTAAGGGACATCCAGACAGACTTCAGGCAAGGCAGTGACTGGCACTGAAAGTAACTAAATCTGTCAAAGACTCTTTCCATGGAAAAGCAAAAGAAAAACATGTACCATTGAAAGAAACTGAAAGCACGTCAGAGTGATTGGCAAGCTGACTCCTCTAAGAAGAAATAATTATTGCTTGCTAATGGTAGCTGACGTCAGAGATGTGCATTTTGGGGCCACCATTTAAGTTATTGCAGGATACCTGACATCACAGGAAGTCTTTTGTGGCTTCCAGACAAATCTGTGAGGTAGCTTTGCCCCCGTTTATTTAAACGGTGGCAGCCTCAGCACAGGGGCACCAAACATTTATCTCTCACGTTTCTGTCCCTCCCTGTTTAACCACCAGGCAAAGTGAGTTAAAAAGAGAGAGACCCATGTGTAGGTAGTCATGACATTTGCTTCTTTTGATGAGACAATTTTTCCAGGTACAGTAACAATCAATGTTACTACAATCAATCTATTGCAGCTGGAAAATAAGTCAGCTTATCATTTCACTGGTTTCTAAACAATACAAAAAAAGACAGTCCCTGCCTTCCAGAAGTTTGAAGTCCTTTACTAGATGTATATTTTGTACCCTTTTTACTTCTTCTTATGGTCTTCTTTTAGATTTTTCTTTAATTTTTCTCTAGGAATACAAAAGAGAGAGTAGATACTTGACTACAGATTGTTAAGAACTTAGAAGGCCATCAATTACCTCAAAAATAAAAAGTATCTAGGGAAAATGATTTGTTCATAGACGGTAATTATCTCAATCTACTCACTACATAACTGGATTTGCTCATTCACTAGTCACGGGTGTCAAAGGACATCTCCCTTTGACTCCTCCAGTCATACGGGTGCACTGCTGTATTTGTTCATTCCTTTAACTATTTCAGTAAAAAATACTAATTAGTTACTATGTTCTGGGCATGGTGCAAGGTATCAAAAGATTTATTTCAAGTATATATTTCTAAATGGTTCTAGAAGATTGAAATATTTTACGTGCTGCTGTAACAGGGCACAGAGTGGGGTCCCCGAAAATATTCCCCACAAACCTTGGTTGGGGGAAGGCAGAAGTGGACAATACAGTGTTTAAGATACTTTGCATAACAATGGCAAGTTAATAGCTATGCCGCCTCCAGGCAAAGGAGTATGTGACTTTAAGAGCATCTGGTGACTCATGACATAGCCAGGGGAGGCAGATGCCCCTGTGTCCTGGGAAACACTTGCCCTGACTAAAGATGGCAGCTGAAAGAATGTAAAAGGTATGGGTGAACTGGCAAAAGTAGGACATCCTAGGAGGGGCTGGATGTGAAGTCACATAGGAAGTTCCAGGCTGAGCATTTAAAATAAGGGTAGTCTGAAAGAGAAGGGGTTTTTCCACCATGTGGCCTGGGGTAGTGGGGTAGTAATGAAGAAGATGCCATGTGGTCTGTAATGAGGTAGCAGTCATGCAGGCTGAAGAAAGGGTGTAAGGGGAGAGCGGATGCAGCTGTTTAGGGACCTGCCTAACCAAGCACAGATTCATGGGAGGTGCTTGGCGCTTTACTGGGACTGTTGAACTGCAGACTTCTGCTTCTCTGAAAGACACATGGAGAAGCCACTCTCTTGGGTTGTGTGCCTCCCAAGACTACACCATGATCCAGTGTATCATGGTACATGTTTCCCTGAATTATTATATGGAGGCTGAGGACAACATACCCCAGATCCTGAAGGGGAGAGCTGCTGTGAGAGGATGGTGACTCTGAAACCCACAAGAGCACCTTCCAGAGGGGATGGACACCTGTTTGTGCAGCTGGCTTAAGAACAGATAAGGATATGGGGAACTTCTGGGCATGGTTTTGGCTTATAGCATTTTGGAGATCAAGGGAAGTGCTGAGTCTCATGTGAGCGGAGGGCTCTGAGCAGGAGTGCTCTCAGCGCCTCTGAGGTTGGAATCCTGTAAATAAAAACCTGTTTTCTTCAACACTAATTGTTGGGTTATGCTTCAGAGTGCCACATGGCTGAGCCCCGGTTTGGTTGGTTACACTACATTCTGAGAGAAAACAGGTCTGTCCACGGAAAGGTTTTTTCCTCCTACTATATGGAAATCATTTTAATCTTTGAGGCAGACACTGCTGAGGACCTATCGCAAGTCCATTCTCCCCTTCTTCCTTACTAATTGAGCTAACGGTAAGCAGAGTAGAAATGAGCCTCAGTAAAATACCCAACTTTCCAGTCTCCCTTACTACAAACAAGGATCACCTCCCTCAGGTCTGACCAATGAGTTGTTGCCAAAATTCTCAGGTGAGGGCACTTTTTTTCCTGAATGAAATTGGGGTAGGGGGCAAAAACAGCCTTTATTTTTATCATACAGTCAGTGTGCCATCTTTAGACAACCCACCTGGAGACTTCTTTGACAAAGGAAAAACAAACTCATACCTGTTTAGGGCACTATAACAACGCTGTTGCTCAAAACCAATTTCTCTTCTTCCTGAGCCTAACTACTTTTCCCAGACCCTTTACAGTTCAGTGTGGTTACATGAGCATAGGGAAGGGACAAGTACTCTTTTAGACGCGATCTACATAAATTTCCTATGGGTATATCTACGTGCTCTTCCCGCTACTGTTACCTGGAAGTCAACAACCAAAGCAAGCTTGGAAGACATGCGTTGAAGGAAAGTGACAGCAAAGACTCCACCAACATGGGTCCCTGAATGATTATGTGGGTCACAACCTGCCCAAAGCAAACAGGGACAACTACTTCGGGTGCACGTAAGAGAAAAATAAACTTACAGTACGTAAGTCAGTGAAGCTTAAGGACGAACTTGTTACAACAGTTAACATTGTCCTCAATGCTAACATTATCTTATTTTAAGTGGAATATCACAGAACAAAATCTCAAATAGTCGGCATCGGGTTAGAATTCAGGTGATGGATGTTTCCTAGAAGGTTAGAGAACCCTGTTTTGTTTTGGCATAATAATTGATTAAAAAGGGCTGCCTTAGAAGAACCCGTTACAAAGAGTGTGCATCAGTTGTTCTGTGCTGCTTATAGCAAGTCATTGTGAGGAAAACTACAGCTCAGGCAAGAATCAACAAGTTTTGAGTAAACTTCCAGGATGAAAGAGAGTCAAATAATTTGATGGTTCACAGGGTTGGTAAAGCCCACAGCATCCAACCCCCACCCCCCCCCCCAAAAAAAAGCATGAAATAAAGTGGGAAAAGGCTTTGAGTGGAAAAGACCCATTAATTCTTAGGGACTGAACAAAGGACTCAGCACAGCCTCCATTGAGGTGAGAGAAAGAGGAATCAAGATAAGGATGCAGAGAAATAAACCATGCCTGAGAATTACATCTGAGAAAAAACTTTGCTTGACAACCACTGGTACACGAAACTAACTTGAAAGCACATAGCTCAGAAGCCCAGTGAGTTTTTTAAGGAATTGTATTACCAAAAATGATCTTGGCCAAAAAATAAATAAAAGAAAAAGTAGCCTATGTCTATAAAAGATGTCTTCGCTCTGCGAACTTGGACTAGCAGGGAGCGGGTTGCAGAAGCTGTATTGTCCCCAAGGAAAGTGTGCTTCCCAGTGACCCACTTCACATGAACAGGGAAAATAAGAACCTCATGTCAAGAGAAGACATCAAGGGCAGATCAGAAGCAGAATAAACAATAAATAAAGGGAGCTCTGTCCTGAGAGTGAATCCAGGGTCTGCTCAGAAACATCCTTCTGTACCGAGCTGGGGTCCTCACAATGCTTGCCCAGCAAGATTCCATTCTTGAAATGGACCCCTGACCACCCACTGGGCCCTCTATTCTTCCCTTTTCTACAGGGAATGTGTCTTGCATTTATCCTGCTTTTGATCCAGTATTATAAATCTGCTGGTGGGAGAATTTTTTTTTTTTCTTTTTAGTTAGAGGTAGCTGGTTCTCATGGAACCATACCTGTACCTAATTAAAGGAATTGCAGTTCACTTAGAAATATGGACTTCAACCTTGAGACAATAACTAAATGGTTTTATTAATTTTCTCCTTTGGGAATGGCTAAGTATGATCTTTGAATAGAAAAAAAAGAATCTAAATGTTTTCTAAAAAAGAATCTAAACATGTTTTCTCTTCTTATATTTCTCAGCTTACCATTATTAAGATGATTAAAGTAAAAAAAAAAGTCAGACTTAAGATTTATGTTTAAGAAGGGACTTCAGAAATGGTTATTGGCACAGGGAACTAACTTAAAAGCAAATAGATACATGTTTCTTTTTCTTTCTATACAACTCAGCTTCTGTTTTATTTGATGCTACCCTGAGAGTTCTATCCAATGGAATGTCCACCACTTTCAAATATAATCCAGAAAAATTTCCCATGTATCTTTCTTTATGCTCTTAGTTAATTACTGGAGAACACATGCAGCAGATGGTATGCTTATGTTAGGGTTTCATGCTTGACATCTTTCAGTAGATCCTCAGTCCTCAAGTCCCATGGACCAGTAATACAACCTTAGACTAATAAATGAACAAGAAATAAACTTCTTTGGTTGAGTCACTGAATTTTAGAGTTCATCCTAACAGCAATGTTTTCTGAAGGCTTAGCATTACCCTAATTTTGTGTAGTCACACAGTTCCTAACTGACACTCCTTTGATGAACACAAGCTTTCACTCAAAAGTGTTTAGATGTCTGGACAGCCTACATTCAGACTCAGGGATTGGAAAATTATCTCAAATGCCAGTCAGAGGAGTCTAGGGATTTCACTGTGTCAACTTTCTCAATCCTGAAGTTATGGTCTGAACAGGAGCTGAAGCACACACAGAAAGCAACTCAAAAACCTGGCAGCTGTAGGAACACCGAATAGGAAAGGAGACATCTGAGCAGCAGGGAGAGCAATTGGATGGTACAGAAGAGATCAAATCCATCCACACCCTGAAAAGAAGTTTGGAATCAGGTGGCTCCACTTGTGACAGAATGTGAGGAAAACTTAAGAAAGGCATGCTAAAGGAGTGTCTGAAATTATTATCCCTGAGGGTTTAGAGAAAATATGTGCAGCTATATATGAACCCACTATTAAAAGCAGAAAGCCAAGGGGGATTGAAATGTTTGGTTTCAGAGTTTTCTACATTTAATCCACCAGGCACAAGTGGAGTTGGTAAAGATGAAGACGTACGTGCACTGAGCAACTGCCAGATATTATACACTAACTATACATTGATGCACAAATCTAAGCCCATCCACAGTTGCCACCGCGCCAGCACCACGGTTCCATTTGACACCACCAGGAGTAGTTTAAAAAAAGAAATCTCCAAATTGGATAGAGTTTGAAACAATAGTCCATGCATCAAAGTTTTCTTTCCCTTGTTTTTTTTTTCTCATGGTTCAAAAATGTGACACATTTATAAAAAAGTACAGATTGTTTTTATCCAAACACAGTACTAGCTTCTTTTCTAAAAACAAACATGGCTGATTATATTTTATGGAGATTTATTTTCTTTTGTCTTAGTTTTAGACAAAATAAAAAATTTAAGAAAAATTTTTCTTTTTAAGATTTCTGAAATCTTATCAGAGCACAAATTCCAATGCTAAATAAGACCATGGATATTTTTAATGGTGCATTAACACTTTGCAGGCTTGCGTAAGTTTTAATCATTCTCGTTCATCAAATATTTATTGAAAACTGACCATATCACAGTCACTATACCAGGTGAGTGGAAGTCAAAGGCAATTAAAATTTGGCAGGCCAATAAGAAACTTTTATACTCTAATGAAAGAGACTGATCATCAAACCATTGATTATAGAACAGCATAAGATGACTTGTTCTCCAAAGAGAATTGAAACTCTTAATTTTCTACTCACCAAATAACTTAATAACTTGGTTGTTTTCATACCTCAGTGAGGCAGTAATAATAGTTATGTAATAATAATAATAGCTTCTAACATTTACTAAGCTGTAATTTTGTACCATATAGACTAATAAATGTGTTATATAGATTATTTCACTTTATCATTACAAAAACTTTATAAGAGAGGTAGAAAATTGAAATGTGTCTCCCTGGTTGGTGTGGCTCAGTGGATTGAGTGCCGGACTGCAAACCAAAGGGTTGCTAGTTCAATTCTCAGTCAGGACACATGCCTGGGTTGCTGGCCAGGTCTCCGGTGGAAGGGCATGTGAGAGGCAACCACACATTGATGTTTCTCTCCCTCTCTTTCTCCCTCCCTTCCCATATGTCTAAAAATAAATAAATAAAATCTATTAAAAAATTGAAATATGTCAGTTTTTCAGATACACACATGAGGTGCCAAAAAGTATGAAAAATTGACCAAGATTGCTCATCTGGAGAGCGGTAAAGCCACAGTTAGAACTCAGGCAGCCAGAATTTTCCTATACGGCATCCAATTTAAGTCATAATTCATCTGAACCAGAGAGTGCATAGAAACCTATATCAAAATAGTTAGACCTCAAGAAATACACCTCAGCCATGACCTTCAAATCACCTACAACCAGGATGCTTGCAGTCAGTTTACATTCTCAGATACTAGCACACATACTACTAATATCTGATCTACTATTAGATGCACAGAATGCCTTATTGGATCTGTTGATTTGAGAAGTCCAATCAAAGCCATAGTCCCTTCCAAAGTTCTAGCCGTTCATAAAAATGTATTAAGGGGAAAACAAGAAATTAAACTTTTCATACTTCCCCTGATCTGACCACTTTGACCCAGAATGAATTCATATTGCTCCGACACCAGCAGCTCCAAACTCTGGACACATAGATAACAAGCCAGTAGTCAAGGAAATGACCTAACAAGAGTCACTCACTTCATATGCTTTAGCATGTCTTAGTTCATCTCTTTAATTATTCTGCCAACAAGATTCAGGGCCTACTAAGTCCCAGGCATTGCACAGGCACTGAAAGTAAAACAGTGGGTCCGGTTCCTACCCTTTGCGGTGAGTATGGTTGACTAGGAGACAGTGAAAGATAATTCTGTGGCAATGGAATTTTATTTTGTGAGTTTTTTTGTTAACACATTTTAAGTTATTCACATCAACTTGCAGAAGGCAAAAAAAAAAATGTTCTAGGATAACTTATTTGTGTAATTATGACAGCTATACCTGTTCCAGAAACATTTGGTAGATAAAGCACTATAGAGAGGAGAAAATGATTTGTCTAAATGTATCTAAGTGTTTCTAAAAGAAGAGAATGTGGTAATTTTAGAACAAGTGAAATGACTACTCTTAACTACTAGTTCAGAGTCAGTCATATGACTTGAAGACCATCTGATATTAGCAAATCTAGAAAGTCTTTTTTTAAAGCCATTTCAATAAGTGTTTCTTATTTTCAAAATCTCAGTGAATTGAGGGTTAATGACAAGATGACTTTTGAGCTTTGGATTCACAATGAATGTATGTACAAGCATGGACTTAGTGAGGATGCCTCCACCACTCAACTCATGTTCAAAAGATGCATGGTTTTGCATATTCACTTGTATTGTAACTGCTGATTTCACTGCAGCCATTACAAATAAGAACTGAATCCTGAATGAAAGGTTGAGTTGCTGGAAAACAAACAGAACACTCCCAGTTTCTCTAGATTTATAGAGCATGGAAAATAAAAGGGAATGTGTGAGGTGACAATAATACATTTCAAGAATATGAAAGAAACATTTTGCAGAGAACAGTGATTAAATGCCACTTATCTCTGTGGAAGTGAGACGAGAGAAGGAATCATCAAGTGACAAGAGACGTGGTTGAAGTTAGATGCCTGAAAGAAGTTACCAGCTGTAGGGGCACCAAACTACTGAGCACCGCACTAAGAAATGTTGGTGAATCTCTTTGCATTGCAAGTCACCTTCCTGAGAAAGTTTCACTGCCAGGCACCATCAAGCATGACAGAGACAGAGAACTGCCCTAAGAGACCTCGGGGGTCTCTTCTGGTCCACAGAGCTGAGAATACAGCTTCTTAACCTGGTCACCTTACCCTCCTCTAATCGGCCAGTGAATATTGAGCACTGACTCTGAGCCCAAGACTGGAGATAATACAAACAGGAAAACATTGTCCCCGTCATAATGGACTAATGGAGGCAGAACTAAAAAGCAATTAAGTGAAAGCATATACTAGCTCAGTATAAAATAAAGTACCAAATTGGGTAATTCCACTTACAGAAAAAGGTAAAGGCAAAAGCACACCACTCAAATGTCAAACCTATTTTATACCTTTACTATATTAATTCCACAATAAGCCTCATAAAACAAATATTGTTTTCCCTATTTCATAGTTTAGGAAATTGTGGCTTAGAGGGAATATGTACAAGATCATATAGCTAAAAACTAAAATTCACACACATATCTCTTTAACTCCAAAGCTCCTCCCACCAAACCATAATAATGGTGTATTTGGATCCTGTTAACGACGCACTCTTTACAATGGAAATGGTGGCTAAACTGCATCGTTCCTAGTGGTTTCCTCAATACAATATGCATCGTTCCTAGTGGTTTCCTCAATACAATATGTCTAAACACAGCAAAAACCCTTTTAGAACTACGTTCACAGCTTGAATTCCTATTTTCTTCTCTAAAAATCTTCTCTTCTAATTAAGGAATAATAGTACTTGCTGTGTTTTGTTATTTGTGATTTTTAGAAAGCTTCTCAGGAAATTAGACAGCTAAATTGAGAGTAGGAAAACAGTACTGGCTTTGGACATGGAGATGGACTTAGAGACACTAAATCAGGAAGCCAAATGGGCTCTCTCTCACAGTCAATGTTTAGAATGAGCTTTAAGTACCCAACAGGCAAATCAAGAACCAACATTAAAAGCTCAGAGTGAGGCATGACCTCTTATTCCTTTTAAAATCCCACATTGTGGGTTTTAAGTTTATAACACTATTTCTAATAATAGCATCTTTTAAGAGCTAAGATGTTGTAACACCATAAATGATCAAGTGCTAACCTCCACATAATATGCATGGCCTAGAGAGTGTCTAAAAAAAATTAAATTAAGATGTTCCCAATTATTTTTTCCTTAGGCCCACTCTGCTGTGACCCTTGTGAGTCACCATCTCCTAAACCTCAGTCATTCACATGACCAAATTTCACGAATGCAGGCCTATCCACATGCCAACTGCACTATTATTCCTCTAGTGCTTTTCTTTAGAATGATTCTTTCTAAACTTTAACTTTAAATGAAATTTTCCACTGTAATTATAAATGATGAATTCATTTCATTTGCCAAAAATTCGAGGTTGCTAGAAAAATAAATGCTTAGCTGTTTTAAATATACTGCATAAAGGATTGTTTTGGTACCACCTAAAGTGAACTTGCATGCCACCAGTTGTTTGTATATCATACTTTTTTGGTAAACATGGATCTTAGTCTGTGCTTCCCTTGTTCCCCCAGAACTGTCCCCAGCAAATAATAGGACACAGATGGATAGTTTTTTTTCCCCTTATCTCAAGTGAGATCGGGCATAGAGGATCACTTTTCCCCAGGCATGTCTTTCAGATGCTCACCAAGGTGAAAAAGAAAACAGTACTTGATAGCCCAGAGGAATTGTTCCCCTTTTCCTTTCCTGCTGATACCTGAGCTATCAGGGGTGGGTATTTGAGATGCTTTATAAGAGGCTTTCCTCAGCCACAGGGAAAAGAGGCGATACTGAGAGCAGAAGTCAGAACCACCCTGACTCCTGACTGGGGCTGCTGGTCAGAAAACAACAGAAAAAGTCACACCAGTCACTCCCCAGAGGGGCCCTGACGAAAAATAGCTTTCCCATTTCTAAGGTTCAATATAGCTTGAGCCGATTATCTACCTCTAACTCCATCTCATCTGCAGCTTGGTAACCGGGTTTCCTAAACAAAATTAACAGAAGTGTCAAGGTGAAATTGAAAATGAAACTGGCAGCAAAGGGCAAATCTGGAGGCCTTTAATGGATTGGAAAGCCAAATGGCAATTTGCAGCTAGGTCCTTTGCCTCAGGCTGGATTAAAACACGGCAATCACATTTCAGTCTGCTCGTTCAATAATTCCGTCAATACGTTAGGCCTCACAAAGTTTGTGTGCAAAGGCAATCTCATGCTTAGTTAGAAGAGGTAGTCACCTCTATGTGATGTGTAGAATGCCCCTGAATGCTTCTCCACTCCGAAAATATCTCCCCTCATGGCCCTCCCCATGCTTTGGAAGCTTTTAGCCTCTTCTTTGGGAGCAAAGCTACGAAGGTCACTATGAAAGAGCAAATGCTGATCCAAAGGGCAGGCCATTAAGGCAGGTTCAGCACACAGCAGAAACCACAAGTTAAATGTTGGGATTAGATATTTAGTCACTTACAGCATGGCTTAAAGCCATAGGATTCAGAATGGTAAATTAGGGCAAAAGTAAAGCATTGAGGAACGAATCAAAATCATCTAGAAAAGCTTTTCAAAGTGTACATGTCCAATGACCCAAGGCCCAGATATTCTGACTCCACAGATCTGGGAAGATAGCCAAGCGGGTGCCATGACCCTCTTGGGTCAGACACCCCCTTGTGAGAATGTGAGGAGACTGAATGGGAATAAAAAGTTTTGGAGGAGAAATTCTCTCTACCTCATACAAATCTGTCTGTATCTTTCAGGTAATAGTCGATAACACAGCACAATTTCCAACTATTATCCATTTCTGAATGAGAAGGATGTTAGGAAATATTAGCCTATGGTTTTCCTCTGCATCACTGTATCTCTTTCCTGCAGACAGCATGCAGCCCTGGGAAACACCAGCCAGCTGCTAGGCATCATGGGAATGTTCCTGCTTTAGGGATGTATTCACCCCACTTAAGAAAGCTAATCCGCTCTCCAAGTCTGCCTGGCCACCTCCTGCTTTTCCTTTATTCTTACAGATATGGGAGCTCAAGGAAGACAATCTGGGAAACTCAGGTTTCAGCAAGCTATGCATATTATAAAAAGAGAATTCTCCCTCCCTCCCCTTCTCTCTTGCAAAATACTCCCTACTTAAATTGCAAACCTTGGAGCCAACACGTCTGGCTCTAGCTGCCTCATCATTCATAACCTTGTTATGCAAATAAAACAAAGCTAAATTAAAATTCTAATTAAACCCTAATCAAACAAAGTAGCCAAAAAAAGTGTTCTTAAATGACACTATATTCCAGTACACCCCTATTTTATGTTTGTTATCAGTTTTTAGGTAATTAAGCTAAAAATCAATATATAAATGAATGTTCTACTTGATATTTCTAATTTCCATGCATTTGGTCCTACGCATTCTTTGTTAAAACTTTCTCAAATGATGGGAGAGGGTCAAATGATGTCCCTTAAAAAACAAAAGCAGAACCAATCAAAGCAGAAAAAGTGGCAATTAAATGAACCCACAGAGACCTGAACAACTGAGAAAACACCTTTGGGAGACTTTAGCTATATCATTGCTGGAGACCTGAGCAGTGTCACCTCAGCTCTTTCAGAGAATGTGCTACCACCTCCTCATATAAAGTGCTGTTCAACCCTCTTAATCTAACCCAAAGCCTCCACAAAATGTAAATATTTATGACTCATAAGCTCCATTTCCCTTGCCCTGCTCCATATTATTCTCCAACAGAACACTGAGTTTCTTTAAGGTAATTAGAGGACCTCATCTCTGAGAAAAACAGGAATCTTTAAGAATCTTATTGCTACTTGCTCCAAGAGGACAGGTGATTGTTCTGAATTTCCCTGAGGGAAAAACTTGTTAAAATGAAAAGTCTGAGAGAGACATCCTGCCATGTTTTCCCAGGAGCTCCCATTGATGAAATAGGAAATCTAACGAGAGAGAGAGAGAGAGAGAGAGAGAGAGAGAGAGAGAGAGAGAGAGAGGGAAATTAGCAGGTGTGTGGTACATGGAAAAGTTTCTATGGCCAAAATCATCTCTCCTGCTTGTTCTTCAAAACTTAGACTAAAGTGCAGCCTCCATAAAGCCCTTGCTCACTTCTCCTCTGTATCAGAGACAGGCTAATACAAAAAGTCAGGCAGAAAAAGTCAGAAGATCTGGGTTCAAGTCCCAGCTGTACCCAGTTCTTCGCAGTGTCATCCAGGATAAGTAACAATGGTTCTGGCATCATCGCTAAAATAAAGAATAAGATTTGTTCTGCTTACTTGTCAGGGTATTTTGGGGATCCAGTGGGATAATGAATGTAAAAGTGCTTTGAAAATATTTAAGGGATTAACAAATATTATCTAAGTAGTATGTTAATAAAATCACTCAGTGGAAATAATATTTTAAAGTTTGACAATATAGAATTATCATTGCTCCACCCCAGGGATGCCATGGATTTAACACCATCATCCCAACCCACATAGTTCAGTTAGTTGAATTCACAAAGCTGAACTCTTTTGTTACCTTCTGTTTTCATATTGAAATATATATCCAAGGACAATGTAGGCTTTGCCTGAGTGTAAGATATCTTACATGCATCTTTCTTCCATGAAATCTCAAAAATGGTTTCCTAGAAGATTAAGATTTAAGAAACACAGAACATTAGAAATGTATAGATTGAAGATCTTCTCATATATCTACAACACTGTGATAGAAAGAGTATGACAATATGGACTCCTAGATAAATGATTGTTTAGTGTGCATTTATGAAGTAAGCCCAGGTACAACATTCCTATAGAAAATGAAGTCAGCATATCTTGTTATTCAACTACAGTAAAATGGTGAAAGGTATAAGCTGCACGTAAATCTGTATAAAGA